>PVIY010031200.1:0-30166 GCA_004026745.1 Myrmecophaga tridactyla | reverse complement strand
AGAATTAACACCAATCCCACTCACACGCTTCCAAAAAATATTGAAGAGGAGGAAACATTTCCAAAATCATTCTCTCAGGCTAGCATCACGGTGGTAGTTAGAGTCAGGAGTCAACTTGGTCAGGTGAAGGTGCCTCGTTATGTTGCTGTGGACATGAGCCGATGGCATGTGAACCTCATCTGTTCCTGATTACATCTGCAGTCTGCTAGGAGGCGTGCCTGCTGCAGTGAATGATGTTTGAGTTAATTGCTGGTGGTTAAATGAGAGAGCTCAACGTAGCACAGCCCAAGCAGCTCAGCATACCTCATCTCAGCACTCACAGCTCAACCCAGGCCTTTGGAGATGCAGAAAGGAATCACCCCAGGGAAAGCTTCTGGAACCCAGGGCCTGAAGAGAAGGCCAGCAGAGATTGCCCTGTGCCTTCCCATGTAAGAAAGAACCTCAGTTGAAAGTTAGCTGCCTTTCCTCTGAAGAACTATATGTCAACTAAATAAATCCCCTTTTATTGAAAACCAGTCCGTCTCTGGTGTGTTGCATTCCAGCAACTAGCAAACTAGAACAGTCACCCTAATAATAAAACCAAACATCACAAGAAAAGCAAATTACAGATCAATATCCCTCATGATTATAGATGCTAAAATCCCCAACAAAATGCTAGCAAACTGAATTCAACAGAATATTAAAAGAATTACACACTATGGTCAAGTGAAATTTATCCCAGGAATGCAAGGGTGGAGCAACATAAAGAAAATTAATTAGTTTAATACACCACATTAATAAGATAAAGGAAAAGAAACAACGATCATCTCTATTGATATAGAAAAGGCATTTGACAAAATCCAGCAACCCTTCTTGATAAAAGCATTCAGAAAAATAGGAATAGAAAGAAGCATCCTTAACATAATAAAAGACATTCATGAAAAACCTACAGCTAACATTATAGTAAATAGTGAAAGACTGAAAGCTTTTACCCTAAGATCAAGAACAAAGCAAAGATGCCCACTGTCACCACTGTTTTATAACATTGTACTGAAAGTTCTAGCCAAAGTTGTTAGGCAAGAAAAAAGAAATAAATGGCACCTAAATTGGAAATTAAGAAGTAAAACTTCCCCTACTTGCAGAAACATGATCCTATACACAGAAAATCCTGAAAACTCCACAACAAAGCTAATAGAGCTAATAAACAAATTCAGCAAAGTGGGAGGAGGTGTAAGATCAACATGGAAAAATCAGCAGGGTCTCTATGCACTAGTAAATGAACAATCCAAAGAGGAAATCAACAAAAAATTTCCATTTATAATAGCAATTAAAAGAAGCAAATATCCGGGAAAAAATTTAACCAAGGATGTGAAGGACTTAAACATGAAAAACTACAAATTATTGCTGAAAGAAATTAAAGGACACCTAAATAAATGGAAGGACATTCCATGTTCATGTATTGAAGACTGAATTTTGTTAAGATGTCAGTTCTACTCATAGCAATTTACAGATTCAATGCAATCCCAGTCAAAATTCCAACAGTTTCCTCACAGAAATGAAAAAGCCAATCATCAAATTTATATGGAAGGTTAAGGGGTCCTGAATAGCTGAAACTATCTTGAGAAAGAAAATCAAAGTTGGAAGATTGACATTTCTATATTTAAAATCTTACTACAAACCATAATAATCAAAATAGCATGGTACTGGCACAAGGACAAACATAGAGACCAATAGAAGCAAATTGAGAGTTCAGAAATAAATCCTCATACCTATGGCCAATTGATTTTTTTTTTTTTTTGCCAATTGATTTTTGACAGGGGTGTCAAGTTCACTCAGTGCAGAAAGAATAGTTTATTCATCAAATGGTGCTGGAAGAACTGAATAACCATATGCAAAAGAATGAAGATGGACCCCTACCCTACACCATATAAAAAATTAAAGTGGATCAAAGACCTAAATATAAGAAACAAAACTATAAAACTCCTAGATGAAAACATAGGGAAATACTTTAAGGACCTTCTATAATATAATGTTTTCTTAGACTCTGCACCAAGAGCATGAGCAAAAAAAGAAAAAACAGATATATGGGACTTCATCAAAATTGAAGACTTTCATGCAGCAAAAGACATTATCAAGAAAGCAAAAAGACAATCTACTGAATGGCATAAAATATTCAGAAACCACATACTTGATAATGGTTCAATATCCAAAATATATAAAGAACTCCTACAACTCAATACAAAAAGACAAACAACCCAATTTTTAAGAAATAGGGAAAAGACACAAATAGACATTTCTCCAAAGAAGATATACAAATGGCAAAAAAAGGCACATGAAAAGATGCTCAACATTATTAGCCATTAGGGAAATGTAAATAAAAACCACAGTGAGATGCCATTTCATACCCACTAGAATAGCTACTATTAAAAAAAGAACAAAATGGAACATAACAGGTATTGGCAAGGATGTTGAGAAATAGAAGCCCTCGTACGTTGTTGGTGGGAATTTGAAATGGTGTAGCCACTGTGAAAAACAGTTTGGTAATTCCAAATTAGAATTACTACATGACCCAACAATACCAATTCTAGATATACCCAAAAGAGTTGAAAGCAGAGACTTGAACAGATGCACAGTGATGTTTATAGCAGTATTATTCACAATTGCCAAAAGGTGGAAGCAAGCCACATGTCAATCAATAAAGATGAACAGATAAAGGTAATGTGATATATACATACAATGGAATATTATTCAACCATAAAATGTAATGAAGTTCTGATACATGCTACAACATGGATGGAGTTTGTAAACATTATGTTAAGTGAAACACGCCAGATATGAAAGAACAAATATTGCATATCCCATTTATCTGACATAAGTAGAATCAGCAAACTCATAAAGTTATAAAGTAGAATTCAGGTTACCAGGAGCCAGATGGAGGTGGGAAATGGGAGTTAATGCTTAACTGACGTGGAGTTTCTGTTTGGGGTGATTGAAAAGTTTTGACAATACATAGTGGTGATGGAGGCACAACTTTGTGAAATGAATATTTTGAAAGTAAACAAAATTGGAAATTTTAAGTTGTATGTGTTACCAGAATTAAAACAAAACAAAACAAAAAACAATCACAGAACTGTACAACACAAAGAATGAATCCTAATGTAAATGTGGACTACAGGTAATAGTATATTTATATTAATGTGGTTTCATCAATTTTAACATGAGCACAACATTAATGCAAAATGCTAAAAAAATAAGGAAAACTGCATGTGAGAGACAGGGTATGTGGGAACTCTATACCTTCTCCATGATTTTTTCAATGAATGTACAACTCTTCTAATTAAAAAATAAAAATAAATCCTAAAAAGAAACGACCACCATTTTTGTTGCTTATGATTCTGTGGGTCAGGACTGCAGGCCTGAGTGGTTCTGGTCCACGAGGTTCCCCTGGCTTTATTCCCCTGGCCGGTCACTGTGCTGGACTAGACTAAAAGGTCTAAAGAGATTTCACTCAATGCGTGCAGCACCTTGGAAATCCTCTATGTGGCCCCTCTCTTCATGGCTAACTTGGACTTCCTATGGTAAGGTCTCCAATGGTCAGAGGCAGATGGCAACTGTCTAACAAGAAGGAGCATTCCAAGCAGGAAAATGGACACTGCCCATCTTTTAAGGCCCAGCATTGGAAGTTACACATTGCGCCGTCCACTGTACTCTACTGGTAAAAACCAGTCACCAATCAACCCAGATTCAAGAAGTGAAGAAATATACTCCGTGACTTGATGGGAGAGTGGTGTGGTCACTTGGCCAAAAGAGCACATGGGATGGGAGGTAGCGATGTGGCATCTTTGGAATCACAGGTCACCACAAGAAAAGGGGGGGGGGTGCAGAAGGCCCAGCACTTGGTAGGTGCCCAACAAACATTAGCTACCATCCTTTTTCTTAGCACAGGGTTCTGTCTTTTACTAAAGCTTGTGGTTTTTATGTGTCTCATAAGTCTCATCCCTAATGCATGGTGGAAGGCCTGGCATAGAACAGATAAGCAGCAAGTGTCTCTGAAATCTCCAAGGCACCCATGAGGCCACATCCATCCAGTTGTGTGAGTACCAATGGGTAGATTCCTAAAACACCAACCCATGAGCTCCTGCCCTGTTCCAATTTCTGATGTTAATTTGCATTTCTTTCCACGGTGCCTCTTTAATGAGATAGGGTTCCATGTGTCAGTTCCTGGAAAGCCAGAATGGGGCCTCCTAAATCCTACCTTCCTGACCTCCACCTCTGCCCCCATACCAGTCACTCTGCCTGTTAAGCTTCATGTTCTAAAATGACTTCCTTCTCTCATCATCACAGCATCATCCTGTCCAAATTCTCCACTATTCACCATCTTGGAACAACTTAGGTGCCATCTTGTCTCTGGAACCTTCTGCAATCCCCTAAGCAGGAAGACAAAGCACAGGTGTTTGTTTCAGAGGCACTTTGCTAGGTACTAAGTATGAACAAGTTGGGAAGGAGCAAAGGACGGGAAGGAGTGAGGTCCAGAAGGCCACAGGAGCAGGGGTGGAAAAAGTGGGAAAGACCTGAACAGAGCTCCTGGATGGAGGAACCATGAGTGAGCTACAAGAGAGTCAGCTAGTTGGGACCAGAGCAAGCACAGTCCCAAATGCCTGTAAAAAGTTGAAGTTTCATTTTCCAGATGAAGGAGAGCCATTGCAGGTGGTTTAGGAGAGATGTAATTAGACACATAAACAATTGGACAGGCATTGGGTGAACAGAGAGTAAGGCAATGGTGCCTCATCATATACCAACTTGGTACTTGCAGCAAGGTTCTCTGCTCTGAACCCTCCTCCCTGTTGCAGAGAAGGAGACTGAGGCCTGGGAGGGGAGGAGGACTGCTTGAGGTGGGGGCCACGGTCCCTTGGCCATGAGGCTGGATTCTAGGGAGCACATCTGCAGGGATTGTGTCTGACATTGAGAAGTGTCTCTGCAGTGTAAGGGGCAATGATTGATGGGTCTGATAATGCATTCCCATTATTATTGAAATTTATACACAGAGCTGCTGCTAGAAGCATCTCGGTGCATGCATCTCATTTAGAATTCACAGCTGCTGCTTTCTACCTAGGAACCTGGGAGTATGGACCCTGGATTGACAAACCTGAAATATGGGAGCCCTTGCCCCAAACCAAGTTCTGGACATAAAGCTGCCATTTGGAAAGTCCCCTGTGCCGCTGATTCAATGTGGCCTGGGCAAGGTGCCTGCTGCTTCTGAGCCATATTCCAGGAAGACGGACCAGGTCATAACCTGCAAGGCTCCTTCCCCCTCACCCCCACTGACTGTTGGTTCGGTCATTCATTCCTCAGCAGACAGTTTTGATCACCTCCCATTTGCCAGGCACTGCAGTAGGTCTGAGCACACAGTGCAATCACGGTAGAGAAGGTCCCTGCCCTCCTGTGGCTTCCTGTCACACGGGGGCAGACAGAGGAAAAAGGAAACAGACAAAACAAAATAAAAATAGAAGCAGCTTGGGATAAGCACCTGGAGCGACACAGGATGGGTGCCGGGAGAGTAGCAGCGCAAGAGGAGATCTGATTGGGGCGTCACTGATGGACGGTCTCGCACCCCCTGGCACGTTGGGCGTCAGCCTGGGCCGCGCTGCTCCGCCCCTGACGGAATTGCTCCAAGATCACAAAGGGGAGGCGATGTGAAGGAAGCAGACACAGCACGCGACAGGACAGGCTCAACGCCAGCCACATGCCCTGCCCGGGCAACCCCGCCCCCCACCGCCATCCAGCTTAGGTGAGTTGCTGGGCCCATCCGTGCCTCAGTTTCCTCCCCGGTGCAGGGACAGATGCTGTGAGGATTAGATGAGTTAGTACACAGAAAGTTCCTAGAACAGTGCCTGGCCCGTCCACACACAGCACCCACATTGCAGCTGGTCTTTGAGGGTCTGCTTGTGTGGCATGGGCCGAGGGGGACGTTTCAGGTTGGGGGTGCCTGTCTAGGTTTGGGTCACCCCCACTCCCTCCCCAAAGCAGACCTGAGACAGGATTTACATGAAAATAGTTTATTTGGGAAGTAAAGGAAACGCTATTAGGCAGTGAGAAAGGGAGGGTGGCCGGTTAAGGGTGCGTCATTAAGCAGGTGGAGCTTAATCCCACTGGGAAGCCCAGAGTGCAGTGCATGGCCTCGCTGTACCCTCCTGTAAGGGCAAGGCCACTGGGGCATTTGCATACCAGCTCTCCTGGGTCACTGATTGTGGACTGTGGTGGGAGGAGGGACAGGGAGGGGAGGAGGCCTTCATACCAGCAAGTCTGTCATCCATTCGACAAGTGGCCCCGGCAGCCGCAGCGAGCCCCCAGGTGGACCAGAGGTACACACGGAAGTGGTCCCAGCGAGGTGGTATGACTTGGTCACCAACAGGGCCCGGTACAGGGTCTTGGCGTGAGTAGAGACAAGCAAGCCTGGGGACGGCGGGTCTTTACCTCCAGGGTCTGAAGAAGAGCTTGGTGGAGAAGAAGCTGAGCTCATCCCAGGTCATGGGGGCCTTGGATGCCAGGCTGAGGAATTCAAACTTCTTTCTACGGGCAGTGGCTGGAGGTTTTAGAGTAGGAGAGGGATGTAGAGCTGTCTATGGATAAGGAACAATAAATTGTTATGGTGTGACCAATGGGTTTCTCAATGCTGGCCAGGGACGATTGGGAGAAATGGTGGGTCTTCCCCACACCCAAGTGTCCCAGGAATGTGCTGCCCTACCTCTGCTCCAACCATCCTCCCTGATCAGAAGGGGTCAGCCAGGAGAGTTCGGAAGGAAACACACTTCACTGGATGGAAGTGATACAGGGGCATTCTCAAGAATCAGCAGGGGTCACCCCCTACCTCCAAGCTGATAATGGTTATTGAAAAGTCAGGCGTGCAAAGTTTGGAGCCAGAGCGGGATGCCTCGGTGGGCACAGTTGTTCAGGGGCTGCCACTGGAGTGCCATCCTCTTTGCCCCCCAGTCCAAGCCACCCCTGGTCCCTCTTCTGAATGAGTGTCAAACAGATGTCATGCTGCATTGCCAGGGCATTCCCATGTCTCTGCTATGCCTTGGCATTGCCAGAGAAGGAGGCCAAAGAGACAGAGAGCTGCAGCCCGTCTGAGCACCTGCCAGCTGGAGCATTCCCTGGGCTACATCCTGTTTAATTCTCAGCCACCTGGCAGGGGAAAGGGTCGTCAGCATCAAGGCAGAATACAAGAAGAGAGAACTGTCTCCATAGCAGAACTGGGCTTATTATAACCGGAGAGCTTTGAATGCTCGGGATTAAAGAGTCTAGAGTTATAAAAGTGTGTGGTCAAGGGTTGAGGAGACAGTTCCATCAGTGCTGGGGACCCCTGTGGAGGAGGTCTAGCCAGGGGAAGGAAAGGGGCCCTGAAGTGAGCAAGCTTTGGAACATTTGTGTCACTACAATTTATAGACCAGACTCCAAGGAGGGAGAAAGGAAGCAAGAGACAAACCACATTAGAGAGGAATATAATGCTCGCAATGTATGTGTGTGAGTCACCAAGCGGCTGGCAGGAACACCCAGAAGAAATAGCAGAATGCCAAGCTGTTCATAAAGGTGACACGTTGCTGACATGAGAAAACCAGGGCTGGGGAATGTGATGGTGGGGGGAGCCCAGGGGATGAGAGAGTGGGCGTGCTGCCTGGGAAGCTATGGGATCCTAGGCATGGCTCATTCTGGATGTGTGTGTGCATGAGTATGTTTGTGCATGTGTCATGTGGGTATGAACCGGTGTGCACTTGTGTATGTTTGTGAGTGGGTATGTTGGGAAAGGGCTACAACCTCATTGGGTTTCCACGCCCCTCCCCACGTGAGTGAGCAGCAAATCCACCTGAAGGGGCAGCACGCCCCTCTTGTAATCTTGGAAGTTTGGGCCATGTGCTAGGTTGAATTATGTACCCCAACAAACACATATTCTTAACCTTAGTCCACATTTCTATGGGTGTGAACCCATTGTACAAAGGACCTCTTGGAGATGGTATTTTTAATTTAGTAAAGTGTGGCCCAACTGAATGAAGGTGGGTCTTAACTGAGTCCTGAGAAAGAGAACCTGAAGTCAAAGAAGCCAACGAGGAGAGGACATCACCATGTGACAAGAGGTGGTGATACAAGCCAAGGAGCCCCAAGGATCACCAGCAGCCAGCACCAGAACGCTGCAGGCTCCGGGAAAAGCAAGCCTGCTGACATCTTGATTTGGACTTTTACTCTTAGAACCTGAGCCAATAAATTCCTGTTGTTAAGCTAAAACCAATTTATGGTATAGGTATAGCAGCTCTGGCAAACTAGGACAGGCTACCATGGCACATATAGATGCTAATATTTAACCAAGTCAAACCAGTAGACTTCATCTCTGGATTCTTGTCCCAGGCACCCACTGTCTGATTCTCCCAAGAAATGAAGAGTTTAGGGCCAGTGGTTAAAAGTAGGTTTCCATTTTCCACCAGTAGAAGAGAAATTTATTTCCTCCACTTGCTTGTCTCACCCACCTATTATTCCTCTCCTGTCTCATGCTTTCTTCCAGCCACACTGCTCTTCCCTCAGTTCCCAAATTCATTCTTCCTTCCTCTGGTCTTTGCCCAGGTGTCCAAGAAGCACTGACTCTCCATACCACCCTCTCTGCTACCCACCTACCCACTCTAAGTTCATCTCCTTCCCTTCTACTCATACCATAGGTCTTGGCTTAGATGTCACCTCCTCCTGGAAGCCTTTTCTGCTCCATCATTGTTTGGCTTTGTTTTTACTTTTTGAAAAAGTTTTCTTGTGCTATCATTCACCATACAATTCACTCATTTAAGGGTATAATCCAGTAGTTTTGAGTAAATTCACAGGGTTGTACAACCATCACCACAATCTAATCTTAAAAGAATTTTGTCCCCACACACACACAAAAAAACCCTGTATCCATTAGCAGTTACTTCCCATTTCCCAGTCTCCCATCCCTGCTCCAGCAGCCCCTGGAAACCATCAGTCTACTTTCTGTCTCTATGGATTTGCCCACTCTGGCACTTCATAATGAAATCATACAATATGTGGCCTTTTGTGTCTGGCTTCTTTCACTTAGCATAATGTTTGCAAGGTTCATCCATGTTGCAGCATGTATCAGAACTTCATCCCTTTTTACGGCTGAAAAATATTCTATTGCATGGCTAGACACATATCGTGGTATATCCCATTGATAGACATTTGAGTTGTTTTCACTTTTTGTCTCTTATGAATAATACTACTATGAATACTCGTGTACAAGTTTTTATGTGGATATGTTTCCATTTCTCTTGGGTATACACTTAGGAGTGGAACCGCTGGATCATATCGTAACTCTATGTTTAACATTTTGAGGAACTCCCAAACCATTTTCCAAAGTGGCTTCACCATTTTATGTTTCCACCAGCAATACAGGAGGATTTCAATTTCTCCACATCCTCGTTGACACTTGGAATTGTCTTTTTTAATTATAAACAGCCTAATGTGCAAGAAGGGATAGCTCATTGTTTTTGTTTTAATTTCTCTAAAGGCTAATGATATAAAAGGCATCTTTTTATGTGCTTATTTCCAATTTGCATATCCTCTTTGGAGAAATGGCTATTTAAAACTTTTGCACATTTTTACAATTTTAAGCTTTTCATTGATGACTTGCAAGAGCTTTATATATTTTCTATATACATGTCCCTTATCAAATAAGTTATTTGCAAATATTTTCTCCCATTCTGTGGGCTGTTTTTTCACTTCTTATGGTGTCCTTTAAAGCACAAAAATTTTGAATTTTGAAGTCCAATTTATCTATTGTTTCTTTTGTTGCTTGTGCCTTTTGGTGGAATAGCTAAGAAACTATCTCCTGACCTAAGCTCACAAAGATAAATAATTAAATAATTAATAAAATGAACAAGGTCATATGAGCTGGGGTTGGAGCCCTGGGTGATGAAACTGCGGGGCATATTCAGGAAACAGAGCAGTTTCACGAGCCAGGAGCCCTGGAGCAACTGGTGCAGACAGTAGCAGGAAACAATGTTGCAGAGGTTAGCTAAGGGCCCTCCTGCATCTAACTCTTGTCCATAGATGGGTGGACCGAGGTCCAGGAAGGGGAGGTGACCTGCCCAAGGCTGGACAGCCAGGCAGAGGCAGCACCCACACAAGGCTTGCGGATTTCCAGGCCCCGCTTTCTACCACTCCCCTGAAGGTGGCAGCCAGGATATCGCTGGGGGAACAAAGCACATTTTCTGCCTGGTAAGTTTTGTGTTTCTATGCTAGCATGACTGGCAAAGTAGAAAGCGCTCTGATAGTACTTGAAAGCATCTTGCGTTAAGTAGTAAAACCCTCTTAGATTAGATAATACACATGATGGTTTTTACAGGCAATCCCCATCACTGTCCCTGTGAATGATTCTGTTCTTATATGGACTATTTCTGGCTTCAATTTTGATAGGATAACATCTCTGCTAATCCATTTCTCTGTAGGGCTCTGCTGAAACTTCTCCCTTAATCTTCATTATTTCCTAGCACGTGCTTTTGTTGAGACTTCACGGAATCAGATTTACCCCCAAAGGCCTCTGAACAATTGGAACAAGAGGAGATAAAATCCAGAGCAACTGCGAATTTTGCCTGGTTTGGGGTTTGCTGGAGCAGGGTGGCTGCCACTTACCCAAGGCTTCACCCACTGGACTCTCGGGTTCCTGGTTGGCAGGAAAATCCTTTAGCCTGACCCCTCTTCCCTTTGGGGGTCTGTGGCTACTTTGTGGGACCCTCCCGGCAACAGAAAAGAGCAAAGATCTCACTAATGGTCTGCCACAGGGGCTCTGCCACAGTGCTAGGAACTGGTATCTCAGAATTTTTACAGTAATAAGGGTGGTCTCAGACTGCAGAAGAAAAGAGCAAGAATCAACCAGCTGACCATGGGCCAGGCGATGGGCCTGCACGAGGAATCAGCAGGCTGGTTATGTGCCACTGGGCAGGGCAAGCCACCTTCTCTGGGTCTCTGTGTTTTTCTATATAAAACATGGCAGATTGGACTTGGATGGTCTCGAAGGCTTGTAGAGATCTAAGCTAGGTTCTGAACTCATGTACGTGGGCTTCAGCAACTGCTTGGAGCCAAATGTGCCCTTTGGTGGGGGTGGAGAAGAAACTTATTTCCTAATGGAGAGCAAGACCTCGAGACAGTAATCCTCATTGTTAGATCACGTTATGTTTAGATCTGTGCCACCCCAGGCGCCACTAGCCACATGTAGCTATGTGAATTTAAACTTCAGTCAATTAAAATTAAATAAAACGTGGCTAGTGGCCACTGGAACATTTGCGTCACTGCAGACGTCCTAATGGATGGCGCTGGTATAGGCAGCGTTTCCTTACGAACCATCTCCTCTCATTTCACAGCAGTCCACGCAGATGAAGGCAAGGGAAGGAACGAGACAGAGAGCTTTGGTTCCTACTCAGGGCTTCCTAGGTACTGCTTTCAGGTACACATTAACCATTATCCACTCGACATTCCTTCAGGGAAAATGCCACTGCTTCCTTTTTCCAAATTAAACTGCAGCTAGAGCAGCAAAGTAACTTGCCCAAAGCCACCCAGTTGGTAAGTGGACAGGACGACCCAGGCTTCCCTTTTGGTCCCCTGCACAGCACCGTGGCAGACGGGCGGTGAGGGCCCTTTGACTCTCCAGGTCAGGAACCCAAGGCTCAGAGAAGACACAGGGCTGGGGCCTCTCTGCTCCGGGAAGGGTCAGCAAGGCCTCTGCGCACTCTGGGCAGCAGGGATGGGTGGAACAGGAGTGTCCCGCCTGTGGTCCTGGCCTCCAAGAGAAGTGCTCCCGTCTGGGGAGTGGCCTGAGAAAATGCATGCTTTCGCATAATGAAAATGAGAGTTTCCCCTTTGCTAGTCAAAAGTGGTTCCCTTTTTCGAGATAAGTACAAACGTGCATCTTGGTTATCGGTGACTAATTCATGCCAGCGCAGAGCCTCCTTTGTGGAACCTGGCCCCACTTATGGTTTAGGAAGCCAGTGTACCTGGCTGTAGGAACTGGCTGATCTCCAGGCTCCATTTTGCTATCTTGTTGCCAACACTATTTGGAGATTTTTTTAATTTTTTTATTTTCTTAAGTTTTAAGGGAAACTTACCTTGGAGGAAGGAATTTGTGTGTGTGTGTATGTGTGTGTGACAGTGTCTGGGACTGTCGCATTAGGTCAGAGAAACATGGGAACCGTTCAGTGGAACTGCCTTCTGACCAGAGCACTGGACTGGGAGTCAGAAAAACCTGGCCCCGAGCCTTGCCTGCTTCTTCCTCCGTGAGCCTTTCCACTCAATTCAGTAAGTGTTTACTGTTGTGAGAGTGGCTAGCCAAGGAAGCAAAATGGGCTTCAGCTCTTATGTCAACTGCAGCCGACTGGGCATGACCGTCTCAAGTGCTAGATCTGAGCCCACAAGAGGCTGGTGGGCGAGAACAACCTGTGCAATTGTTCACATCTGCAGGGACCTGGAAGTGGGAGTGTCCCAACATAAAAATGCAATAAATAGTCATGATGATAGAAATGGTAATAATAGTAATGATAATAAAAACTTCCTGGTCAGGTTGTTAGGAAAGCCAAGTGAAATCGCAGATGTGAATGCATTTTGTGAACTGGATATCTGGACGGTTATGGAGGCTTTGGCTGTGAATCATGTTCTCCTGCTCACTGCTTTTCCCCAGAGGCTGGGGGCAGCAGCAGTGGGGACAGGGTCTGTGGGTAATCAGATGAAGTCATTCATTGATTCCTGCATTCGGTGTTCCCTGACTCCCAGCTCTGTTCATTCATCCAGACACACTACAAAAGGTCCATCACAGTCCAGGCACCAAGACGGTCCGGGCTCCTGCCCCCTCAGGGCTCCAGAACAGTCGGCCTTTTGCTTGATCTTAGATTCCGTTTCCACCCAGGCTTGTGGCCCCTCAGAGCTCCCTGTGCGGGACAGCGGCCAACCTGCAGACCACCGAGATTGATTTGGAAGATGGTTCCTGAAGCACCGGCAAGGGAGTGGGGACGTGACTCGGCGCAGGGCACGCATTTCAGGCCACTTGTGAGCAGGTTACCAGTATGGATGAATGGGGCATGTTACTGCAAATCTGGGAGGTACTGTCACCCCGGGAATAAGGAATCCAGGGTATCTACTCACCAGCTCCTATCCACTGGTGGTTGGGGGCTGCATGCTCTTGGGGCATTGACTCCCTGACTTTTCTGGCCCTCTCCACATGCAGGTCGAGTTTGCTCCTGAAGCCAGGGAAAACCCTGGAGTGGAGAGGTTCAGGGGGTTGAGTTAGGAAGCTCTGGTGCCAGGGGGTGTGGGCAATGTGCCGAGAGCATCTACCCCCCCTCCCTAAAGATCCCACAAAGCCAGATCAGCCACATCATTAGAGTTTATCTGAGCAGCCACCTCCTTACCCTGAGAGGGAAAAGCAAAGCTGGGGGTGGGGGGGGCTGTAAAGAGAGCAGAGCAGAATGACGTAGCCACGAGAAGCAGAGTCCACCAGCCAGCGACCTTTGGAGATGAAGAAGGAAAATGCCTCCTGGGGAGCTTCATGAAACAGGAAGCCAGGAGAAGCTAGCAGATGACGCCATGCTCGCCACGTGCCCTGTTACCACACAATGAGCATCAGGTACCACGGGAGGGGATTCGCCTCCATTATCTCTAACCCGTGCCATTACCCCACAAGGCAGATGTTACTGTTCAACTTTACAGAGAAGGAAACTGAGCTCAGAGGAGTGAGGTACTGGCCCAAGACAACAAAGCATTAGTGGCAGAGACAGGGTTCAAACCCAACTCTGAAGCCAGGATCTTTTCACAGTGCTGTAGAGCCAGCGGAGGCCCCACCGATGGCTGCCAGTTGTCCCACACAGTCAGGGCAGGATTGCGTCTGGGCCGAGGTCCTCCAGCCTAGCAGGCTGTCTCAAAGCTGACTGCATCTCTACCTCCCTCCCCCCAGGCCTTGCCTCAGCCTCAGAGGAGCAGCCCAGAAAGGAGGGGATGTGCATAAGACCAACGGGAGAGAAAAGTGGGGTTCGTGCTTGGCCCCAGGAATTTGCTGCAGACCTGGGCTCTGGCATTTAGGAGCTGTGTGCCCTGCAGAAAGGCACAGAGAACCTCAGTATTCCCATCTGCAAAATGGAGTGAAGTGATGATAGCAGCCATTACATTATTGCGCATTTCCTCTGCCAGTCACTCTTCTAAGCACTGCACAGGTGTTAAGGGCATCTAGCTCTCAAACTAACTGCAGTAGGGGTTGCTAACATCATCCCCGCTTCAGGTATGAGGAAACTGAGGCACAAAAGAGCTGAGAGACTCACCCTGGTCTTTCGGCAGGGGGATCAGAACCGGAATGGCGAGATTCCAAAGCTTGTTGCCTTAAGCCCCCAGCCCACCTCTAGCCCCCGAAAGGCGAAACCATGCCCCTCCCACCCACGACTCCATAATCCTTGTCCGCAAAGTGGTTTTGACAAACATTTGCTTATTCTCTAGTAGGTGTTATCATGCATCTCCTGATTTTTCTAAAGACGAAACAGGACAAGGTCAACAGAAAGTCAGTGGCGAAGGCAGGCGTGGACTCCCTTCTGGCGGTCTTCCTGCCCCACTGCTCCCCGGTACTGGAGGGCTGGGGGAGAGGGGGGTACTTGCACTGGGGAGGAGGGAAGGGAGGACGCCAGCTAGGAGAGGAGGCTGGGGCTGCCCCCAAGCACACGCTTGGCCTCACCCTCCCCGCTTTGGCCTTCGAGCCCCCCCCCCCCAGGCTGCGGCGCCCACCCCGCCGTTTCCCAGCCCCGGCGGCCCGAAAACGTCCCCAATGACACCCGCCCGCAGCAACGCGAGCGAGGACCCGTGGGGAGCGTTTGTAAGGGAGCGGGGGGGGGGGCAGGCAGGGGGCTGTGGGGTGGGGGAGGCGCGGGACACGGGACTGCCGGACCCTGAGGGCCTGGAGGGGACCGCTCCGAGGGCCGCCTCCGGGCCGCAGCCACCCCCAGCCACCCCCCGCCACGACCGCTTCTGGAGAGCTGTTTCTGAGCAGCCGGGTGGCCCCGCGCACCCGACGCGCAACACATCACCCACCCGACCAGGGAGCAGGGCGAGGAGAGAGAGAAACCAGCAGAGGGGCTGTGAGAGGCCTGGGGTACAACCCCACTCTGCTCAGAAGGAGACTCTGAGGACCAGGAAGAGGGAGAGACCCGCCGGCCCCATTCCCAGGCTTGGCAGTCTTGGAAGAAGGTATCAGGCCTTCCATTCCCACGTTCCTCCCTCCTTCCCATCACCCTCCTGCCTTCCTCTCCTCTTCCTTCCTTCCTTTCTTTATCCTCCCTCCCTCTTCCCGCCCTCAAGCATTTGCAGAGGTCCTCAGCACCGCAGTCCTTGGGGGCCTGTAGGTAACTCCAAGAGGAATTCTCTCAGGCACTGCCTTTGAGGGCCGTCAGCTTTCCTGTTACCCTTGAGGATTGCTCCGGATCTCAAATTCCGGCTCCGTCCCTTGGAAAGCCTCTGAAAGTGTCTCCAGGGGCTGGTGGCAGGAAGGGTTAGCTAAAGCTGCTGGAAACAATGTACCAGAAATAGGTTGGCTTGTAACTTACAATCTGGGGATTTATGAACAGTTCTTAGGTGGAAATGTCCCAATTAGGGTATCAACAGGATGTTACCTGGACTCTGAAGAAAGGCCACCGGCATCTGGGACACGTCTGTCACATGGTCAGCGTCTGCTGGTCCTTTGCCCTTGGATTCCGTTGCTTTCAGCTTCTGATTCCAGTGGCTTTCTCTCTGAGCATGTGCGGTCCTTTCTTAGCATCTCCCGGGCTTTTCTCCCTCTGTGAGTTGTCTCTCTCTAGTCGTTTCTCTCTGAGCTCTCCTGGTTTTTTCAGTCTTTTCTTCTCTTCATAAAGGACTCCACTAAAAGGATTAAGACCCACCTGGATTTGGGTGGGTCACATCTCAATTCAAACAACCTAATTAAAAGGTCCCACCCACAATAGGTTTGCACCCACAGGAGTTGATTAAAAGAATATAGCCTTTTCTGGGTTACACAACAGATTCACACCAGCAGAGAGGGGGTAGCAAATAGAAAGATCCTGAGCAGGGGCTGGCCTGCGGGCTTCCTTCTCTCAGAGGGCTTGTGCAACCCACCCCCACCCCCCACAGTCCTGGGCAGCAGGGGCTGCTAGGAGACCAGGCTTCCAGCCTCAGCTCTGCAAAAGCACCTACTTCCCCACGGGTACCTCAGTACCCTCATCTGTCTATGGGGATAATGATAATAATCAGCTTTGACTCCAGTGGCTTTCTCTCTGAGCATGTGTGGTCCTCTCTTCACTGCCCTCAGAGGAGAGTCTGGATTCCCATAAGAGCCTGCAAGATGCAGCTTCTGCTTTCCTCAGCCTCCTCCACTCCTGAAACCGGTGCATAAAAGAGATATGTTGAAGTTCTAACCCCAGTACCTGAGAATGAGACCTTACTTGGAAATAGGGTCGTTGCAGATGGAATTAAGCACATTAAAGCTAGGCCATACCATTGTCCTTCTAAGAAGAGGAAACGTGGACGCAGACAGACAGAGGGGAGAAGGCGATGTGACGCCCGCCCGAGGCAGAGTCGCCAGGGTGCGTGGGGCAGCCCCGGCCAGGAGAGAGGCAGGGCCACGCTCTTCCCCGCAGCCCGCAGAGGGCGCCCGGCCCCTCCCGCGCCTTGACTGCGGCCTTCCGGCGGGCGGGACGGTGCGGGAATAAACCCCGCTGTTAAACGCCGCCGGTTTGTGGTCCCCTGTTACGGCAGCCCGAGGAAACAAAGACCCTTGCCGGCACGTTGGGTGCTTCAGCTGCCCCAGCTCTCTGCAGGCCCTATGCTCTCCCCTGCCTCCAAGTGCTTGCACCTGCTGCGCCCTCCACCTGGAAAGACCCGAAAGTGACTTGAGAATTGAAGACAAGCTGTCCACGGCCCTCCTCACAGCTGGGGACAGAACGGAGCCTGGCCAGGGTCTCCCTGGCCATTTTGCCGTGTGGCTTTCACCCCAGACCCAATTCCGCGTGGCAGGCGGGCTCCACGGAGCCAGAGCCACCTTTTCTGCTCCAAAGTAACCCCATTCTCAGGCCCCAGGTGGGGGCGGGGGGGAGGCTTCTGTGGGCTCCTATCCAGGAAGGGGAGAGAGAAGAAAGGAATAAATAAAGAAGGAAATGACCTCCTTTGAGCCGCTGTCTTCATGGCAAGGTTTCTTTTTCTTTTTAATTTCTTGGGATGTGTTATCACACAAGTTATCTGTATTTATTATAGAATGCCGAAACACAGAAGGATCAAAAGGAAAAGAAAAAAATCACCCACCGCCCTCAGCATCCAGAGATAAAGCACACTCAGGCAGTGGCATGGAGCCTTCTGGAGTTTTTAAAGCATGCATAAGAGTTATAGTGGTGTGACTTTTAGTCCAGAAACTCTGGTGCAAGAAATATCACATCACCTGATTCCTCTAGAAAATCATGGTTAGAGCTGACCCCAGCCCCATCTCACCTGAAGCCAGAGAAGCAGCCTCCCAGCCCCCTGGGAGACCAGGGCACCCACCTAGGGTGCCCCCAAGCTCAGGGCCAGGGACCACAGCCCTGAGATTTGCAAATCCATGCTGTCTCCCCAGCTGTGGGAGAATCTCTTGCTTCCCATGGCTGTCAAAATTTGAATTCTTAATCTTTTCCTCAAATCTTGATCTTTCCTGAGCCTCTGTCTTCCCAATAAATAGTTTTTCCAACTGCCCAGATGTTTAAGTAAGAAACCAGGAATTCACACTCCATCCCTCTCCTTCCTCCTTCACCTCCAACCATCACCAAATCCTGTTGTTTCTACCCTAAGGCATATTTCCAGGCTGTCTCCTTCACGCCATCTCCAGAGCCAACATCTGAGCCGGAGCCGCCTCCATCTGCAGCTGGACAATCCAGTCTCCACCAGCACCCAGAGCTGAGGCCCAGCTAATCCTGGCCTGGGCAGAACCCATCAGTGGCTTCCCTTTGCTCCGGGGTCAATCCTGATCCTTCCTGATCCTACGTGGTGCAGCCCTGGCCCTCTTCCCAGCAGAATCTCCCCCACTTGACCCTGCATTCTAGCCACGGGGCCTTCCCTCACAGACCCTCTGCTTCCTCTGAGCGCACCAAGTCTATACACACTGTTCCCTCTGCCTGAAACACTCTTCCTCTAGTTCATCCCTCTCTCTCTTAGTTATGTCGGGTCTGAGGGCTAGGACCAGGTCTGCCTTTTCTCCCAGCTCTGCCTCACGTGCCCAGCCCAGGACCTGGCACACAGTAGGCCCTCAGTATGTGTGTTGAGTGGGTAGGTGGGTCAATGAGTGAATAAGCGAAGGTAGAAAGTCCCAGATGACTGGACATACAGCTCGGCTGCAGTGACTCGCTTAACCAAGTGTCCGGGGAGCCATCTCTCTCTCCTAGGGATCCCATTCCCTTTAACTCCAGAGTATGCACTCACTGATGGGCTGCATCTGTGCCATACACCGTGGTCAGAGCCACAGCTGCTTCTCATCGCGACAGCCTCCAGCTGGTCCCCCCCTTTCTCGCTCACCCTCGCTCATTGGATTCTTCTCCAAAGGGATAAAAGGAGCATCCAGAAACCTTTTCAAAATATGCAAAATCTGATTCTGCCCTGACCCGGCTTAATGCCCCCAAACAGGCTTTCCACCCTGCTGGGAGTAACTTCTGACCCCTTCTCTGACCCCCTTTTGCCACCCCAGCCCCGCCGCTCTGCATCAGCCGCACCAGCTCTGAGCTGGGTCATCTCAAAACCAGAAGAACGCATTCCAGCCCTGGGAACCTTGCTCCCTCCCCAGCCTCCCTTCAGCCTGGTACCCATCGGCCAGAGGTCCACAGGCTCAAATGTCACCTCCTCTGAGAGGCCCTCTCTGGCCACAGGTGCCCCTGTTTCATTGTCTTCACCGCAGTGTGATGAACAAACACCTTTGGTGTGTTTGGCGTCCCTCAGCCTCGCCGCATGGCCTACCCTCGGCCAAGGCCTGCCTGCTGTACCCCCAGCGCCTCAGCAGGCTGCTGCACAGTAGGTGCTCAGCTCATGTTTGCCAAATAAATGGGAGGGCGCCCACATGCTCTGCCCCTTGGACATCTGTCTCAAGGTGCAGTGTGGACCCAGATGTGTTCTTTTCCTTTGCTAATTACTGCAGAGTAATTCTAGTAAGAAGTGTAAGTACAGATGGATTAATGGGGAAAAAAGATGACAGATTTCAGGTGCTGGCTTGCAAATCCGTGAACCAAAGATGGGCCTCCGTCAGCCCACTGGAATTCCAGGGTGGGTAGTTTGGTTGCTTGCGCAGGAACCTGAGCCCTGGGCCCACCCCCCGCTTTGGACCGCCAGTGTCCAAAGCAACCCCCACCCCTACCCGTTTCTGCCTCAATAGAGGCAGCGGTGGGGCTGAGGGAGCCTGGGCCTTCGTGGTTTAAAATCATGATTCTGAGCGCTACTGAACATGACTTAACTTCTCTGGGCCTCGGTTTTCCCATCCCTAAAAGAGGGGTGTGATCCTCTCCGCGCAGGATGATTGTGGGCCCGTAAAGAGATGGTATATGCTAAGTGCTCACAAGGCCTTTCGGCCAGGTGGACTCCCTTTCTCCCATCCCCGGGGTGTAGAGAAAAGGCGGCGGCCTGCTTTCCCACCTCCCGAGACAGAGGGAGAGTCCAAAGGGGGGCCCAGAGACTCCAAAAGCGGGGCGGGGGCGCCACGTCTTCCTGAGCCGACCTTCCAGCTGGTGCAGGGCCGGCATCTCTGCCCTCCCCAGGCAAACTCAAAGCCCCCACCCAGGCCTGAAGAGAACAACAAGTGCTCCCAACACCTTTCCAAATGACCCCTGGGGTGGAAGCCACTGGGGCAACTGGCCTTGTAGGGCTTAAAAGACAAGGGGAGGAGAAAGGGCCAAAGGTAAACTGTAAGGCGAGGGGAGGGCAGAGCATCGCTAATCTTTCTGGAACCTCCTATCTGGTCTTTTGTATTTGCTGGGGGCGGGGGGGAATCCGAGGCTGAATTTTGCCTTCCTGATGACCCTGGGACACCCTCTGGTGGGCACGATCAGTAGCTGCAGGTTTCCCCACTTTGCCTACTGCTAGGTGGAGCCTGGTTTTTCTTTTCTTTCCTTTACTCCTTAATTTGGTGCTACAATTGTTATGAATATAATCCCCCAAATCATCACTTTGTGTTTTCCAAAGCATTGAAAGATGAAGCTCTAACCTTAATATTGATCCTACCTTAAAAATTTAGACATTTATTTTGCATTTTAAAATTTTTTTAAAAATTGAAAATACAGAAAAATACCAGGAAGAAAGCAAAATTCAAGGATAAGGGTTTCTTAGCCACCATCAGGAAAAACATCACAGCCATCAGGAGAAAGGAGTGAGGTTACAGCTCTCCTGGGTCACTAGGTATTTATTTAGAAAGAAGAGAAGCAGTTGGGCGAAACATCGATTTGAGCTCAATTGCAAGCTCGTGAAGTAGGGTGGGCATCTCAGTTTGGGGACCAAATCAGTTTAAGCTGCTGATCCTGTAACTGAAAACTTTTCTGAGTCTCTTTCCCCACACTGCTTTCTTTTTTTCCTTTCTTTCCAAGGGACCCTTGTCCAATTAGCATGATTAGGTGGAAAGAGCCCAGAATGTTTGGCTCATTCACTCATTCATTCATTCAATGATGCTTACTGCCATCTGTTTAGAGCCAGACCCCGTGCTTGCCCCTTGAGATGCAGAAAAGACTAAAACACTGTCCCGGCCACTCAGAACTCACAGTGTAGACTGGACACAGGAAAACAGGCAATTACAAGCACATTTTGATTGGAGCAGAACAGGGCGCTCTGTGGGGAGGCTAATCCAGGCTCCAGTACCCCCAGCTATGTGACCTGGGCAACTCCCTGCCCCTCTCTGAACCTCGGTTAACTCATCTGTAAAATGGGGGTGAGAATTGCACATTGCTGAATTATGGTGAAGATCAAATGCAGATAAGGTAAATGTGTAAACAGGTAGCATATGTCTAGCTGCTCACTAAATGCTAGCTCTCGCCATCTGTGCTAAAAACTCTTTTTTCAGACTCTGATCCAAACTTACCCATGACCCTCTATTAAAGTCTGGATGCTTGCTGAACTTTTGGGAAGCTTGCAGAATTCTGTATGTTGTCAGTCCTGGAAAAGGTCTTTGAAATCATCCAGCCAAGCCCCTTATTTTAGAGAAGGGGAAAGAGGGGCCCAGAGAAGGGAGGGGATTCATCCAAGGCCACACAGCAGATCTGGAGAGGCACCGAGTTTGGTAATTATGGTCCCAGGCTCTGGTGGGGAGGTCACCTGGACTTGAAGCCAAGCTTACCATCAAACTCCACTGCTTCTTACTTTGGGCAAGTTATTTCAACTTTCCACCTCTCAGTACCCTCATCTGTAAAAATGGGCATAATGACAACCTTCTTCCTAGGGTTTTTGTGAAAATTATACGAACTGACTTCCAATGCAGTGATCAGTCAGTTATCCTAAGAATTCACATGGCTCAGAATTTTAGGAAAGCAAACTAGCTGCAAAATCAAATTGAATTCTTCATTCTGAATCTGCACATTTTGCATCCAGAATTCAAGGGACAGGAGTTCTCCCCCAAATGTAAAGGCCTCTTGGTGAAGGCCTGGACAAGAGGAAACAAGCTCCTACTCTAGGCAGCCAGGGAGTAAATTATGATCAAAGGGAGTTAGATCAAAGCAATGTCTCCCACCCGCTCTCTTCTCCTGTACAGATTCACCTCATTCTACATCAATTCAGTGAAAATGGTTGGGTCATGTTTTAAAAGAATCGTCTGCTCCTTGGTCACTGATAGCCCATCACCCGTCTTGGTGTGCCCAAGAAAAATAATACTGGTTTAAGGTTAAAAAAAACAAAGTGCCAACAAATTGCATCAAAACATCAGATTAAATAAAAATCAAAATAAGCTAGCAGCAGAATAAGTTAGCATCTGGGTAAACTATTGTTAACAGAGGCCACCCCTCCATGTTCCCTTTTTTTCTTTTGAAAATAGCTTTGTGCTTAGAAGCCTTTCAGGGGCCACACAAATGGGCAAGAAATCCCTCGAGATTGGTTGCTAACTCCAGTTCTACCCACTGCTCTCTCAGTGTCACAATGGAAAATCACCAAGGCCGCGTGGAGAACTATAATGATTTTCTTTACACTGGTGTAAACAAAAGAACGTACAATTTTCCTTTTCTCCCTAGTAGAGTGCTTTATTTTTGTATTTTTCTAGTGCAGGGGAAATGTTAAGATCATTTAGGGGGCTGTTGAAATGCCTTGAAATCAAAGATATGATATTAACAAAATAGTTGGAGAAGAAAAAAGCTGGTGAAGGGTTGTGTTTGAGGAACAGGCAGTTGTTTTACTTCGTTATAAGATTTCAGTGTTTTCAGGAAGCAAATGTGAGAGGGAAAGGAGAGGTGGAACCTTCCAGAAGAGAAGGGTGCCAGGTTCTCATAAAGGCAAAGGGTACCTTTCAGGCCTATAAGGCAATCTATATTCATAAATAATGGATTTATACATTATTTTCAAGAATAATAATCATTTACGATTTAATAACCCCATGCTGTGTGGCAGGCCGTGTGAGGCAGTGTAAAGAACTCTGCTTTCCTCTCTGGCAGTCTTAGGTCTCAAAGGGGCACTGCCAGGCTTGGCAAGTGACCTGGTTGGGAAACTTTACCCCCAGGAGCTTCAGTTTCCTCATCAGCAAAGGGCAATGTTTATTATGATGCATGCTATTGGAACGGTGATTTAAAAATACCTAGAACAGGACCGAAGACATTAAGATAATGCTACCTCCTCCCATTTTACTGTTGTCAACATCATCTCACAAACAGTATCTCATTTAATTTCCAGCACCCCCCCCACCCCAAAAGAAAACAAACTCACAGGTCCTCAGACCTGAGACTCTTATTCCTGTTTCACAGATAAGAGCTTTTAAATCCCCTAAAGATAACTCACTTCTGTTAAAAGCCTGAGTGTTGGGGTGGTGGGTGGGGGTGGAGGGAGACCTGGGTTCAAGTCACATCTCCAACAGGTGACATCACCAACTGATGACATCATGCAGGTGATTTTATAGCTCCATGCCTCAGTTTCCCCATCGGTGCTTCACTGCCTCACCTGCTGGCCTGGTGCAGCATGAGCAACTCCTCTGGACACTGCCACCTCTCAGCAGATTCCAGGCCCCAGACATGATCCCCATACCTCGGACACCGAAGTGCTGCAGAGTGTCCATGGAGAAGAGTGGATCCCTGCATGCAGCCAACCAAGAAAGCAGACACTGTCCCCTCCACACTGAGACGGCCATATTTTCATAAAGCGGCTTTCCCCCTAACAGTCACATTTTTCTCCCCGTGTCCCTGTTTGCCTCGTCTCCCAAGGGCCGAGCACAGCAGCTCCCATCATTTGGGGTGGGTTTGGGGACAGGTCAGGAAAGGCCAACGCGGTGGGAGGTGTGATGTCTCAGCAAGTCTCCAATCCGGGTGGCCCGTGGAGAGATTGGAAGGTCCTGCCTCACTTTACCTCAAGCATCCAGGCTCATAACAACCTCCCAAATAGGATTTTTAAGCCAGATTTTGGACTTAAAAAAAAAAAAAGAAAGAAGATCAGAGAAGGGGGCAAGGGAGTGGACAGAGCAGTGTGTGGCAGTCGGGAGACCTTGGCTCCAGCACCAGCTCTGTCCGGGTGACTTCGAATATAGCTTCAATGTCTCCGTCTGTGCAAAAGCGGGGTGGACTGGGAAATGGTTCTCACAGTTTATTTTACAAAACATCAGTTCTATAAGTTCTCTCATAACAAGAGTTCCTGGGGTCCATACATTTTGAGAAACACTGCACGCCTTACCTTCTTTGGTGATGCATATTAGTATGTTAAAGGCTCTGATAAGTCCTGCATGAAAGAAAATTTATACTTTTAAAACAGACTATAAGCTCCAAGCAGAGATATTTGTCTGTTTGGTTCACCGAAGCATCCTTATCCCCTACAACACTGGCATATAATAACTGTTTAATGAATATTTGTTGAATGATTGAATCAATGAACTTTGTTTAACCCAACATTTCTCAAACTTATTTGATCACAGAACCCTTGTATGATTTCTCATAGCACCTGGATAGATGAGGAACGTGCCGACTGGAATTTTAGGGTCTGGACAAGCTCTTGGGTTTTTACTGAGCATTAATCTCTGTGGACCATCAAGCCCGTGTCTGTCCTGAGGCCTGGAAGTGCTCACTGGGGATACAGATGGACAGCAAAGTTTGAGACAGTGTCTCAGCCCATCTCTCCTTTTTTGACTCCTGCTCTCAAATGCTTTCGTGGTTCTGAAGGGGAGTGATAAGCAGGCCTCCAACAGGAACCACCGGGGCTCTCCAGCTCCTCCCACAGGACCCAGGGTTTCAGCCCCACCTCTGCTCTCACCCATCCTCCTCATTGCTCCTTGAGGGGGTCCCCACTCTCTCTGCCCCCTTCTTCCCAAGCTCTTCAAAAGCATCACCTCCCATTCTCCCATTTGCCCCCCACCCACATGGCGGTGCTAGTGTCAGAGAAAGTGGTGAAGGAAGGTTGGGTGGACAAAAAAGAAAGAAAATCAGATCCCCCTCCTCCAGGAGACCCGTTGGGGAGCTGCAGCCGTGGCCTGGGTGAGAAAGGACTGTGGGAGCGGAGCCAAGGAGACAGGTCCGACAGAGAGTTCGTGGAGGGTGAGACCCTGCCAGGACCCTGCCAGGAGAGCCCTTTGCAAAGCTCAGAATCTAAATCACTCAGGAGGGGGCCTGACCCTCTCTTTCTGCTCTGGGGGTGGGGGTGGCTGGGTGCAGCATGGAGCCCTGGGGAAGGAGGTAGCTGTGCCAGCTTCTAGCAGCTCTACCCCATGCTGTGTCTTGCTCCCCCTCTCTTGGCCTGTGTGTCTCTGCCCAGAAATAAGGCTCCCCAGTGGTAACGGCCTATGAGCCTTGCTCGGTCTAGCTGGGCCCAGCCCGTCCAGGTGGGATCAGAGCCCAGGCCCTGGAAGGAGACATAGCACATCTCCATTGAGAGTGGCCCAACCGTTCAATGAAATGTTCAGTGAATGGAAAGGAAGTAGTTTTGGAAAGATAAGAGAGTTTAATAACCAAGCAAATGCTTTGGTGGGGGGGGGGGGAGTGCAAAATTCTGTGTAGTTAGAAGATAATATTTATACTAATCATTAGCATAACCACAATTTGAGGACAAGGGGCACAGCTTCTCTTAGCAGGGGTGAAAAGTGACAAAATTCGTAAACTGCCAGGCCTTAAAGGAAGTAGTCCAGTCCTTACCACACCGGGCTCGCTGGCCTTTCAGGGACTTATGTGGCCCCTTGGCTTGGCCTTTGTGAGCTTGCTAGGCTGAGAGAACAGATCCTGAGCTGCTGGGTAACTGCAGCGGGGCTGGGCACCCCCAGAGGGCCGGACAGACAGTATTTGCCATTTAAATTAATCGTCAGGGCTCTCGTTTTAATCCACCTGATGGGGCATCTCTGCACATCTCAGAATTAGCCAACGGGAAACTGGGCACCAGAAGCCTGTGTTTTGGAGCATTTATCTTGTTTCTATCTAGCAGGACCTAACAAGGTCATGTGTATGTGGAAATCAAAGAACACAAACGGTGTTTCAAGAGAACTTGCCATGAGGAAACAGTCGCCACTCACTATGGCCACCAATTCCCCCTCCCCACCTGTTGGCTTTGCAAATCATATCTTTCCACTTGGCACCTTAGGATTTATTTTTGCATCTTAATAAGTCCGGGCATTGAGATTGAGACCCGGAACACTAGTGCCCATTAGCAGAGCGCACCCATGGATCCAGGGCCCAGCTTGCTCGGGCCGACAGACATCCCCCACCCACCCCCAGGGGCCTGGTGCCATTTCCATTCCTTTGAATGGTATTAGTCCTTCCAAGAAACATATCTGTCCTCCTAGAGTGACACAGGATATGATCCCCCAAGGACATGAACCCATTCATTCAGTCATTATTTGTTCATTTATTGATGCATTTATTCATTTATATATTTATAAGCCAGGACTTGTGCTGGGTGCAGGGGATGGAGAAGGAGCCCGAGGAGTTTGGTCCCCGCCTGGGGATGCCAGCAGTTCAGTAATGGAGACATAGCTCTAACCAGTAATTACAGATGCCATGGGCCATGAGGAAGGCAAGCTCAGCAGTGAGGGCGGGAAGTAGTCTGGGTGGGTGCATCTGAAGGAGGAGAAGGCGCCACTAAGGGTGTTCTAGGCAGAGCGAGCGGCACATATGAAGGCTCTGAGGTTGGTGTGTTAAACCAACTGCTTTTCCCAGCTTACCCATAGACTCAAGGTGGGAGAAAAGAGAGAAGGAAAGAAGGGACAGTTCTCCCACGGCTTTGTAGGCAGGGGCTCTTTGGCTTTAGACTGAGGGCAGTGAGGAGCCATGGAAGGGTTTGCAGGGAAGGGGGGCCATCAGACTTGCTTTTTGCAGAGATCCCTTTATCCAGGACTGCAGGGGGCGGATGCAGGAGCACCCAGCATGGAGACTGGCTCTTTTTAGAAACTTAATTGCTATTTCCGTTTATTCAGCTACTTTGAACAGAATAAAAGAGCTGGGTCACAAAAATCAGTTGGAAAAGTGGAGAAATATTACATAAATTAAGGAATTATCTGGTGACATCTGGCCCTGCGTCCCAAGTCCAAAGGAACTGAATTAGTCAGGAGGGCACTTGTTGTAACAAATAGCCCCAGTTGGAAGATGTGACAAGTTCAGTTTTGCTCACGCTCCCAGCCAAGAGGAGTATTTCTGATTGGAAAGCTCACTCGCGATTTTGGCTCTCCTTCAAAGGGTGACTCAGGGGGATCCAAGCTTCTCCCAACTTGTGATTCGGCCATTCCTGGGCCCCGAAACCCTTGCAGGATCCTCTGCGTCTGGCCGCAGATGATGGAGGAACCAAGAGAATCATGGGGACAGGACTGGAGTCCATCACTTCCACTTCCACCCACATGGCCTGGCAGCACCTGACTGCAAGGGAGGCCGGGAAACCCAGAGTCACTGTGAGCCTAGGAGGAAAACAGAAATGTTTGGGGAAACTAGCCTCTCTATTCCACTGAGAACCTGCCACTGGGAAGCTGAGGCCCGGAGAAGAAACGTAATTTGTCTGCGGTCACCCATGGGCAGACTGGAGAGCAGAGCCCCCCCGACCCCCCCGCTGAGTCTCAGGCCCGCCTGCTTTCGCCTTCACCGTAGCTGACGTCCCTGCCAGCTCCTAGTATTGTCCTGTTGCTCCGAAGCGTAAGGAACTAGAAAATCAATCCAGCCGGCATTTATTAGGGCTTGCTATTTGCAATAGAAAGAAAGAAAGACAACAATAAATTATTTTCTGTCTTCAAGGGACTATTTCCCAGGCAGAGCGGAGCATGCGCGGGGGTGGGCACTCAGAGGCAGAGGGAGAAGATGCCCAGCCCCTTGAAGGAGAAAGGTGTGGGCTGGGCCTCAAAGGACAGGGAGGACGTGGGGGGTGGTTTGATTTTGTTTTCCACGTTTCTTCAACCCCAGGCACAAAGAGCAGGGATACTCATCGCCTCAGCTTCCAGCACATTCTCACTGTTGACTTATACAAGACCAGTCCTCCTAGGTTTGTTTGGGGTTTAGTTTTATTTTCCCTCTTCCGTCCCTGATTCCCCTTCCCCGATAGGCATCTTCGCTAATGCATTCGATGCGTGTCCTTCCGTATGCTTGAGGCCGTGCGGAGCGACCAGGAAGTCCTGTTCATGCATGTGTGCAGTTTACGGCCTGACTGTGCTGTAGCGCTCAGTCTGGTTCTTACTTTTTCTCCACTCAGCACCCAGATGTGCCCAGTGGTATGTGGGGGCTGCTCCTGTGGGCATGGCGCTTCATGGGGGGCAGCCACCTCGTTCTTCTCATCCACGTCTCCAGTGGTGGGCTCCCAGGCTACTTCCAAGCTGCACTGCCGCAGTCGCACCATGGGGTCCCCTCGTGTCCTGAGTGAGACTGTCACCAGGATATACATCCAGGACCGTCTTGCTGGGTCAGGGATGAACACTTAAGTCCTTTAACCATGACCCAGTGGCATTCTAAAGGCAGGGCCTTCTGGCTCAAATGGCAATTGCGGCGACGAGAGCAGGGCGCCCTCTCCAGGTGGCGGTGGTCCCAGGACCCACAGCTTGGCTGGCAGGTGCTGACGTACATGACTTAGAAGAAGGCACCCCTTCCCCCAGGCACACCCACCCTGGGCTGGGGCTCAGTGCTGGCGGAGGGACTAGCTGCCACCCGAGGGGGCACAACCAGACTTGGCCTTGCTGAGATGGCGCCTGGCCACAGGGCCTGGCTTTCCCTTTCTCCTGCGTCCCTGGGGTTACCGACCTTTCCAACTGCTGCCATTCTGAGGTTTTGGAGGAGCTTTCTACTTGTTTTTAACTTTGCAATTGTTAGATTTTTTTTTTAATGCATCTGTGCATTTTTGTCTACCTGATTGACCATTTGCTCCTTTCCCCCTCTGAACGGCCTACTCAGATCCTTTAACCGGTTCTGTAGAGTTCACTTTTTTCTTCCCTGTTGATTTGGAGAAGTCCTTTCTATGTTACAGATAATAATCCCTTTCTGTCTTAGATGTAATGAGTCTTCTCCCAGTTTGGCATCTGTGTGCCTCCATTGGCCATGCTGGTCTTATTGTTTCTGTCTTTTGGGTCTTATTTAAGAAGTCTTTCCCACCCCCACCAAGTCAGAAAGATATTATCCCCAGTTTTCTTGTATTTTCTTTAGAGTTTTAAGTCTGTATCTTTAATCCATCTGGAGTCCACCTTTGATGCAGTGGATGGCAGGATTTAGTTTTATTTTGCTCCTGACGGCAAGCCAGTTTCCCAAGTCCTAAGTGCTCGGCCCTTTCCCCACTGCTCTGCGGGGTCTTCTTCCCTGTAGACTATAAGCTCCTGAAGGTCCGTGGGTCTCGTGCTGACCTCTCTGCTCTGTGCCACTGGCGTTTGACTTTTCTGTGCCTCTGGTTCTGCAGTTTGTCTTAGGTTTGGAGGTGACAGGTCCACCCTTGAAAAAACAGAAACAGGGAAAGATCAACCCAGGTGGACAGCAGTGCACACTCGCTGAGACCCATAACTTTCTCCCCCCAACCTTTGAGTCCACCATCTCTTTCTTACCCTTCAGATCTTGCCCTGAATGTCACCGCGTCACAGCAGCTGGCTCCACTGCAAGCCATCCTCCCTTTTCCTCGCGCTGTACCCACTCCTGTGCAATTAGCGCGTAATTAGAAATGTACTTGCTGGTTTACAGTCCAGCTCCCTCACCAGCCTGCCGACTCCACCAGGGCAGGAGTCTTGCCTGGCACACAGCCCAATGCCAGGCCCACAACTGGGGTTAACATTTGTGAAGGCTTAGCTCTATGCGAGGTACTTCGCATGCATTGGTTTCTTTGCTCCCCATAACATTCCAGTGAGGAAGGCCCTATTACTTTCTCCACTTTATAGATAGGGAAACTGGGGCACAGAGAGGTTAAGTGACTTGGCTAGAGTCACTCAGATGGAAAGAAGATGAGTTTGGATTTGAATCCAAACAATCTGGCTCTAGAGGTATGCTTGTATCCACTTGTTATGCCATTGCTCCACTCATGAATGAATGAATGAATGAATGCAGGGAAGAAAGGACAGGGTGGGTTAGAGGATGACAACAGTATAAGAAACAGGCTTGGCTGCAGCTTCTTTTTCCAAGTTATGCTATGCTCCTAATGAGAGTTATTTTCCTTCTAAGATGATGATTTTCACAAATTATGGAAAATTCTTTGGCCACTGTCTTTCATGTGATGGCCTGGGGTGGAGCACTCAGGGGTGATGAATGGCTTTTTTTATTCTATCACATTGGGTTAGAGAACTCTCTCAGACAAGACTGCATGTGGAATCTATAATTAATTATTATTCACACTTAATACAGTTAGATAATGTGAACACATACTTTCCATTAATTTATGTGGCTGATTCCTCATCGTTTTCCCATAGGTATAGTTCACTGATTTCTCAAGTTATTAAAAATTAAAATTCATATTAGGGAGTTAGAGGAGCCTGGTGCCCCTATACCTATTTTTATTCTGAAGTCAGAAGCTGGGAGGGGGAGGTACGGGGGCGGCTCATTGCAACTGCTTCCTT
>PVIY010031199.1:0-30176 GCA_004026745.1 Myrmecophaga tridactyla | reverse complement strand
AACCTCTGGTGGGGTGATGAATGTAGGGTTCCCAAACATAAGGGTAGGGGTGGTCCACATTGTCTCAGTTCTGGATCAGACTCTCTGTAGCCCCCTCCCACTTCCTAGCCCCCAGAGTGCTGCTGTCCTTCAGACTTGTCCACCCCACGCATGCTGGTGCCATGGCTTTGAAGTCTGACTGGCCTGGGTTCAAATTCCCTCTCCTTAAATTGGCTTTCATGTAAGTTAGCTTGCTTGGCCAGATCTCCATTTTCTCTCTTGTAAAAGGGCATCATCATGCCACTTCTTGGGACTCCCTAGGCATGTGGCAAGTGATGATCCTGGCTGAAGCTCCAGAGCAAGGCAGGGGTTGGGGAGACCCCTCTAAGGCCTTGAGCCTGCATACTTGAGTTTTCAGGCACCCTCTTGGCTCGCTATGCTGATGTCATGAGGCAGGTGCTGACCGAGTCCTGCCCCTGCCCTGTCCAGAGGGAGGAGCCTTATGATGAACTCTGAGGGGATCAAGCACACCCTCACCTCAAGTCGTGAGACAGCTGCAGAGCCTGGATATGTCACCTTGTCCCATCATGGTCACAATAAACCAGGCAGCCCGTGTGTGTGCATTTGTGTGTGCACATGCATTTGGATGCATTTGTACATGCTTTTGCATCTGTGAATGTGTGTCTGTGCACATACTCATGAGTATGTTTGTATATGTGTGTGTTGGTATATGTGTTTTTTCTGTGGCATGTGCAAATGTGTTGTTTCCATATGTGAAAAATGTGTGTGTGTGTTTGTGAGAATGGATTATGCAAGCATGCATGTACATATTTATGTGTATATATGCTTGTGCCAGTTTGAAAATATTATGTACCCCAGAAAAGCCATGTTTTTAATCCTGACTCGACTTTGTGGAGGCAGCTGTTTTTTTAATCCTAATCCAATACTGTAGGTTGGAAACTCTTGATTCGATTATATCTATACTGATGCCGCACGCCCTATTGTGGGTGTGAACCTTGATTAGATGGAGAAGTGACTCCACCCATTCCAGCTGGGTCTTGATTAATTTACTGGATCCTTTAAAAGAGGAAACATTTTGGAGAGAGTCAGAAACAACAGAAATGATGGATTCAAGAGAAACTTCCAAGCAGAGCTGACACAGATGCTGACACCTGGAGAACAGAGACACAGACAGATGATTGGAGATGCTTGGAGCCCAGCAGACATCACCATGTGACATTAAGTAAGCCAGAACCTTGAGAGAGCCAAGGGAAGCCAAGAGATGAAAACCAACCCTGGAGAAGCAAAGTGAGGAACCCCCACAGGAACAGAGACTGAAAATAATGGAGCCCAGGAGCCAGGGACCAGCAGATGCCAGCCACGTGGCTACCCAGTTCACAGAGGTCTCCAAGACCCATCAGCCTTCCTTGAGTTAAGGTGTCTTTTTCTGGATGCCTTAGTTTGGACATTTTTATAGCTTTGAATTGTAAATTTGTACCTTATTAAATTCCTCTTTATAAAAGCTGTTCCAGTTCTGGTATATTGCAATCTGGCTGCTTGCAAACTAACACAATGCTTATATCTACATAATTATGTATGCTTTTGTCTGTACATTGTGTGTCTGTGGTGTTCTCTGTGTGTATATGTGAATATATAATATTCATGGGCCTATGTATGTAAATAAGGTAAATGTTTGTATGTGCTTCTGTGTTAATATACACTTGTGAATACAATGTATCCATGTATAATTGACGTGTGTATTATGTGTATAAGCCTATGTGTGTGTGTGTGTGCATGAAATGTAATTGTGTCTGTCTGAATGTGTGTATGATGTGCCCACGTAGAAATGTGTGTGCATAATTAGTGTCTGTGAATAACATGCCCACGTCTGCATGTTTGCATGTGTGACACGTGTGGGGGGTATGTGCCTGCACCTGTGGGAGGCAGCCTTGCAGGTTAGGGAGAACCTTGAACTTCTGCCCGAGGAAGGTGTTCAAACCCCAGTGCCCTGGCTATGGGGCTCGGAGGCACTTGTTTGGCCTTTCCGAGCCTCTGCAGGCCCAGCTATGACGGTACCATCATCTCCCCGCCCTGCCTCCCACCCACCAGAGCCTGGTCGAAGAGCCGATGGGGTAGCTCAGGGCAAGGCCATCCTGGCACGGGATGGCCTGCCGAGACCAGCCTTGCATTGGAGATGGCAGAGGAGCAGGCACGGGGACTGCCCTCACTGATCTTACAGTCTAGCTGTAGATGGAGCCCATAGAGCAGTGAAAGGATGAGGCAGGGGCCTGGAGGAGATTGGCTCTCAGGTGGGCTCCTACCAGCCAGGAAAGGCCAGGTTGGGCAGGCCAGGTGATGGCTAAGAGTCTGTGTTCAAATCCAGGCTCTGCTGCTGACTTGCTCTGGGACTGTGGGCAAGGTACTTAACTTCTTTTGCCTCAGTTTCTTCACCTGTAAAATGGGATCCTAATCATGTCCACCTCAGAGGGTACTGTTAGGATTAAATGAGTTAATACATAGGGGTGCTTAGAATAGTGCCTGGCACATAGCAACTGCTCAATAGCTGTTAGCTGTCGCTATTATCGTAAAGTGAGAAGCTATTGAATTCGTTGTATGTAGAAAATTAAGCAAATAGCAACAGCAAAAGGTCCATCATCAATTTGAGGGAAAATGAGATGTTCAAGGTAAAAAACAAGCACAATTTGCTAAATGGTTCAATCCGGATGCCAATGTTTTTGCATGGCCACATTTCTATTTCAATCTAACCAAAATGTTACAGAGACTATAGGGAATGGTGCAGGGGGGTGCCTCTGCGTGGTGGGGGAGGTCATGTGGGCAGAGAGTGGAATCCTCATCTTCTACAGTGGGAGGCTGTGGTACTTTGGAGGGTTTATGGGCCCCCCAAAAGATCATGTCCTTCGATTGAATCCATTCCTGTGGGTGTAGTCTTATTTTAGGTGGAACCTTTCAATTAGGCTATTTCAATTGAGATGTGACCCACCTCATTCAAAATGGGTCTGAATCCTCTTACTGGAGTTCCTTGTAAGAGGTTAAAAGACAGAGAAGCACATAGAAAAAGGCCCTAGAGAAGTTTAGAGAAAAGCACTGGAGAAGCTGAGAGGACCCATAGAAAATGGAGAGGAAGCCACTAAAGTCAGAAGCTGAAAGCAACGAACCTGGGACAGAAAGACTAGAAGGCACCAGCCACTTGCCTTCCCTTATGACAGGGGAGTCCTGGGTGCCAGAAGCCTTGGCTTCACAGTTCAGGTAGCATTCTGTTGATGCCTTGAGTTGGACATTTTCACGGCCTAAGAACTGTAAATTGTAAGTTAATAAATCCCCATTGTAAAAGCCAACCCATTTCTGGTATATTGCATCCTGGCAGCTTTAGCCAACAAAAACAGGAGTCAATAGACAATGACTGGAACAGAAAACTCAAGAAGTAGTTATACAACCATGCTCTTCACAGACATGGCGGCGACACCAGAAGAGCCTCAGCAGCAGGTGAATGCGGTCATCTCTGCTGGACGAGACCGCCATGCTTGCAAGGAATAGAAGGATGTGACTCTGTGTGTGCATAAACAACTTTAAAAAATTTTTTTAATTGTGAAATATACTATATATATATATAATCAATCAATTTCCAAGTATATTTTAACAAGTAGTTATAGAGCAGATTTTAAAGTTTGTTATGGGTTACAGTTTCACAATTTTTCGTTTTTCCTTCTCACTGTTCCAAGACATTGGAGGCCAAAAGAAATATCAATATAATGATTCAACACTCATACTCATTTGTTAAATTCTATCTTCTCTGTTATAACTCCTCCTTCTCTTTTTTCTTTTGTGAAAAATAACATACAAAAAAGCAATATATTCCAAAGTACTTCGCAGCAATCAATGAACACCTTTTATAAAGATTTTTTTAAAAAAGAATTTTGTTTAAATACATCAAGCGGAAAGCTGTGCGTTGTGGTCAAAGTGTAGGTGAGCTGTAAGTATTGAACAGGGTGGAGCTTATTGTCCATTTCAGCAGAGGGCGAGGTACACCAGGGCAGGGTCCCCTGGAATGAGGGATATTGGGGAGTGGGGCGTCTCTCTACCACTGCCCCAACCCAGGGGTAACTTCAAGGAAGAGCAAGGGAATATCCCGACAGCTCAGTTCTGGTTTGTCAAGGAGGCCAGACTGTGGAAAATCATTACTTTGATAGCCCTGCCAACCTCTCCCCTCCCCCACCCTCTACTGACAATTTTGTTATCTATGTAAATGAGCAACTAGAAGAAATAGAACAGTATTAGCAAAAACTTTAGATATTCTTTAAGATGTACCACCTTTTAGATGCCTTAACTCATTTAATCCTCACACCAATCCCTACGAAAATCTGTTTGCATTTCCATTTCAAAGATAAGGAAACTGGAGGCACAGAGAGGTTAAGTATATGCCCAAGGTCACAGAGCAGAGTCAGGATTGGGACTCAGACATCTGATCCCAGAGTCCATGCGCTTGCCCACTAAGTACTCAGGAAGATCTGAAGAGGCAGGGTGGGGAAAGGGACGGTGTGACTGGCCCACATCAGAGGTGGGTAGAAGGGAAGGTGGAGGGGGAAGTGCCTCAGAAGCAGCGGGCAGCCCAGGCCATGCTAGATGACCTTGATGGACATGGCCAGGGAGAAGACCGGGTTCCCACAGGAGGTAAGGCATCCCTACCAGAGCCCTAGCAACCCAGCCTTGTTTAGGCTGCCTGTGCCGGGCCAGGTGGTTGGCAGGGTGACGTGGAACCAGAGCTAAGAGGCCATCGGATGCCAAACTGTTGACTTCAACCCCCAGATTAGTCCAGAAACCCAACCTCCTCGGCCAGACTAGCCCTGCTGCCCAGACCCAAGGCTTTGGCTCTTCCCCACATATACCTGGGCATCTGTACTTCAGTTGGTCACTCATCTACTCCACAAATGCTCTCTGAGTACAACCACAGAGTGGTGTGGCAGCAACTGGGCTCTGGGAGCCAGAATGCTAGGATTTGAATCCTGCCACCTCCTGGTTCTGTGACCTTACATGAGCTACTCAGCCACTCTGTGCCTCAGTTTCCTCTCTATAAATGCAGATCAGGTCATGATAGCATTGATCTTATAAGGCTATTGTGAGGATTAAATGAATTAATGCTTATAAAGTGCCTGGTCCATAGTGTATGCGCAATTAAAATAGCTACAGTTTTTACAATAGCTACAGTTTTTACGATAGCTACAAGAGCTCCCTCACTCTTTGGAGCTATGAATAATAGGAGCAGTGCACTCAGCTTTACCTCCCTCATCTTGAGTAATATAAACTAAGCTAAGCTAAGCTAAGATCTTGCTTCTCAGTCTTCACTGGGATTTCAGTCTACCAGTGGGAGCCTGGACAGATGCATAACTCCTAAATGAAGGCATAAACTTTGTTTAGCAGTTATGCATAATCGTGCCTGAAAGTGGAGCACCCAACAATCGTTAGTCAAATGGAAAACTAACCTCTTGGTAATGGGCTGGGAAGGGCCAGAAGGCAGCATTTCTCCTCCTGTGCTTCAGCCAGGGGGCAAAGCGCGACAGGCTGACTAACCCCTTACAAAAGGTTGGTGCATCAGAAGAGGGTTCAGCTGCCTGTGTGGCAACCCCTTGAAGGCTTCAAGGGCGGGTTCTGATGGAGTCAAGGCCTGTGGGCAAAACCACATACTCTACATGCATACTGAGCCCAGACTTTCTCGAATCTGACTGCAGCGAGAACCCTGGCCTACCTTAAGGTCAAAGCACCTTTGCAGCCTCCGAGGTGGTGTTTCCTCCTAGAAATGAGTGAGGTTGCTTGCTTCTGGTCATAGCTGGCTTGCTGTGTTCCAGCTTCTCTCAGGGAGGGGTGTGCTGACAGCCTCTGTAGGGGCGTACCTAGCCTGGGGCAGGCCAGTTTCCCACCCATAAAGCATACCTGGAAAGTCGAGGGTTTTCTTTGAGCTGTGATCACCCCCAGGCGCTGTGGGGAAGGAGGTCCTGGGTACCCACTCTGCCTGCCAGGCTTCCTTCTGTCCTACCTTCAATGTCTATTGAACGTCTACTTGGTACCAGATACCATCCTCGACCAACCTGAGGAAACTGAGGCACTGAGAGGTTAATAAGAGAGCTTGAAAGATGCCAAGGAGGAATTGGAAGACAAGTGGTCTAGCTCCAGAGTCTGGGGCATTGCGTTACCCTTACTGGTCTTCTCTCTGAGAGCCTAATTATAGGAATGACCAACACTAACACTCGTTGTGCACATTCTAAGAGCTTTACACACCTCATTTCCTTCAATCCTCATGGTACAGATATTAAAAACTTGCCCCAGGTCGCATGGCTAAGTGTCAAAGAGCTGGGCTTTGAACACAGGCGTCCTGGCTCCAGTGCTCCTGGTCCTAACCTCCAGGCTTGGCTGACTCTCAGATGGACTCTGACACATGGACACAGGGAAGTGCCATGCCCCCTTCCTGCCCCACCATGGGGTGATAACAGGAGATCTCCAAGATATGTTATGAAGTGGAAAAGCCAAGGAGCAGAGCAGTGTGGGTGGGAGGCTACCGTTAAGATGAGGGAGGCATGACACGGACCCACTGAGCTTGGAGGCTGAGGGCTCAGGACCTGGAGGTGGGAGGTGCTGAGGAGTGGGCAGGACCAGGTATACGTGGTGGCAAGGCCTGAAAGTGAGTGTGACCCTAAGCTTCAGTGGGGTCTGCAAGACACAGAGGCTGAGTCACCGAGGGGTGCTGAGTCCTTGGTTGGGGTTGGCCTATTGGGAGGCCCAGGGTTCGTGCTGGCCTGGGAAAGGCCCTCAGAGAGGCATTAGAGAGGGCCCAAGGGCCTCTAAGGTACTGGCGGTCCTTCAAGGAGCTGGTCGTGCCGGGACCTGGGCCAGCCTCGGGGTGGAGGGTGGGGTCTGGGTAATACCAGGAGATCAGGCTCAATCCTCCAGGAAGGTTGGATTAGCGGGTCCCAGCACCTGCCTGGGATGTTTGTTAAAACATATTCGCAAGACCCAACCCTGAACACCTTGACAGATAGGAGGTCTGGCAATGGGATCCTGGAATTTGCAGTTTTTTGTTTTATTTAGAAATTATTTTAATATATTTTCCTCTTTTTTAAAATGCAATTTTATTGATATATATTCACACACCATATAATCCATGCAAAGTGTACAATCAGTGGCTCACAGTTTCATCACATGGTTGTGCATTCATCAACACAAAAAATTTTAGAGCATTTTCTTTATTCCAGGAAAGAAAGAAAACTAAAAAGAAGAAAAGAAAAGAAAAAAAAAAGAGAGAAGACCTGAAACATCCCCATTTTGTTTTGCTAACACTGCCAGAATTCAATATACCAGAAAATGAATGGCTTTTATAAAGGGAATAAAGCTACAAGTTTATAGTTCTAAGGCCATAAAACTGTCCAAACTAAGCCATCCAGAGAAAAAGACATTGACTCAGGAAGGCCAATGTCTGTCACACGGGAAGGCTGGCATCTGCTGGTCCTTGTTCCCAGTTCTGTGGCTCCCAGCTTCTGATGCCAGGAGTTTCCTCTTTAAGCATCTGTGCGCCTTCACTTAGCTCCTCCAAGACCCAAATTCTGGGTTCTGGCTTGCTTAGTGTCATCTTTCTCTCTGTCAGCACTCCATGTATCTCCAGATGCCTGTGTCTCTGTCAGCTCTGAAACAACTCTTCTCCTAGCATCTAAGCTTCTTTCAAAATGCTTCCCCTTTTAAAGGACTCCAGTAAACTAATCTAGACCATCTTGAATGGGCAGGGCCACATTTCCATCTCATCAGAAAGTCACACCTCCATGGAAGTAACTCAATCAAAAAGTCGTACCCACAACTGAGTGAGTCAATCTCCAGGGAGATAATCGAATCAAAGGTATCCACCCTACAACATTGAATCAGAATTAAAGGATAGGGCTTTTCTGGGGTATACAACACTTTCAAACAATTGCATCCCCTTATCTCCCCCTATCATTGGCTGCTAGCTTTGGTGTAGTACATTTGCCACTGTTGACGAGACAATATTAAGATACTACTTTTAACTATAGCGCATGGTTTGCAATAAGTGCATTTTTTTCATATATTTTTGAAAAGGAAATTCATGAACCGGAAAAGGAAGAAGGAGGGGAGAGGCGGAGGGAGGGTGGGAGGAACAATGAGCACTCAAGAGAATGTACTGAAAACAAACCTTTCTCCCATTCCTATGCTCCTTCCTGGACCGTCCCCTGGGACGGGCAGCGGCCACTTGCCTCCTTTCTGTAGGTGTCCTGGACACTTGCTTGCTCCATGTTGATGCATACAGAGCCGCCTTATTCTTTTTCAGGGCTTTGTTGTAAAGAAATTGTATGCGTAGAAAGCTTCTTAGCAGTTCTGGAAGGTTTTGAAAAGACTAGCTTAGAGAATTTCTTTGGAACCAAGAGCCTTAGATGAAAATCTTGGCTCTGACCAAGTTTAAGTGAACTAGGGTTAGATATGTGACCTCTCTTTAGCCTGCCTATACATAGACGGGAGATAAAAATGGTGGAGTTTAAAAAAGGTTAGAAATAATTTATGGCCAGTGCCAGGTGCCCAATACTAGGAGATAATAATAACGGGGATGAGGCATTTGCATACATACACAATAACAGGAGAACAATCGCAAAGAATGTTTCAGGAAAATATATACATATATATAAAGGTTTCCGCAAGCAGCAGGCAGCGCAGCAGGAAGAAGCCTTTCAGCTCAGCCAGAGGAAGACTCTGGGGAAGAGCAGGTAGGAAGGCGTGGCCCCTGTGGGTAGTGAACTCCCCATCCGCAATAGCCTGCAAGTAGTGCCCGAGGGCTTCCATCAGGGAGTCTGCACCAGGGCACTTCTGGGCTAATTCCAGCTCTGGGCTCTAGGGCTGAACCATTCGGACGCCGAGCGGTAACTTTCTGGGAAGAATTGACAAGTTCTTGGATCCATCTGAGGCACAGCTTTGGAGGATAATCCACTGTTGGTTGGACAGCAGGTGTCACTAAGTCAAGGGTTGCCAGGGCTGGCGTTTGCTGGAACCTCAGCTATGTAGAGACTCAGGCAACTGTCACGTGTGCTGCCATCAGGCCCAGGGCTCTGCGGTCCCACTGCCTGGGGGGCACCTGGCTGGTGGGACCCAGGCTTTTTGGACACCCTGTCTGGTCTTGAATACAACTGGAGTGCAACAGAACTTTGTGGCCGAATTACCTTTTGGATCACAAAACTAGTTGGAAAAAAAAATTCCTTGGAATTCGGAAATAAAGTTGGTGGATAGGGGCATGGGAGACAGAAGTGGGTTCAAATTCCAGCTCTGCGGTTTCTTGGAGGTGTAACTTCATGAACGTTACATGATTTTCCTAAGCCTCAGTCTTCTTGTTTGCAAAATAAGGACTTCCTTGAAAGATTAAGCGAAGCAACGTCTGTAAAGCAACTAGCACAGGGCTTGGTACATAAGAATAATAATAATCTAAATTCATCATTTTTCCTTTCCAATAGGGCCAGGTGTTGGTTTCAGTTTGCAAATGAATTTTGTATTTGCTGCTATAGTCACAGAAGTTGGAGAGTTTTATCAAGGAGAATTTTCTTTAGGAGGTGAGTCCCAAATTGGTGTGGAAAGGAAAATGGACTCCAATTAAATCACCGCTTTTTTACTGAGCACCTACTATATGCCAGGTACAGTTGTAGACTCTGGGGATGAAGCAGTGAACAAGACGGACCAAAATCCCTGCCCTCATGGGGCTTACATTCCTGTACACTGTCCTCGGGCCAAAGCTTCCAGGAAGAGGCCTGCCTGTGTCAGTTTCCCACCCTCCTAAAACAAACATCACACACAGGTTGGCTTAACAACAGGAATTTATTGGCTTACGTTTTCATGGGCTAGAATGCTAGCTTCCTCCCAGGGTGGGTATCTTCTGGCTGGCTGGCTGGCAATCTTTGGGGTTCCTTGGCTTTTCACAGTAATTCACATGGTATTTTCTCCTTCCTCTTGTGGTTTCTGTTGAGCAGCTTCTTGCTGCTCCAGTGGCTTCTCTCTCTGCTCAATTTCCTTTGCTCATAAGGACACAGGCTATATTGGATTAAGGCCACCCTCATTTGGTTTGGGCACACCTTAGCTAGTAACACCTTCAAAGGTCCTATTTACAAATAGACCACACCTGCAGGACCAGAGCTTGGGATCGGAGCGTGCCTTTTGTGGGGGACATGATTCTCTGCTTAGGGGGTCATGTCAGGCTGCTTCCCAACCTCAGGAAGGGATGGCCTGGCCAACGCACTAGGTCACACTTTGCTGACCCTGTGGGCACTCACTTGGGGTCTGACCCGTAAGACTCACATGGGGCGAGGGGCTGGCACTGCCGGGCAAGGGGCTCCGGGCAACTGCAGAGCACACACCCCACTTTGCTGTCTGCCAGGTGTCACTTGGCCTGCTTCAGGTAAGATGAAGTGAGTGGGGAAGGGTAGGCCCAGCGTCCTGTAGGCCCAGTCTGTTTGCAACCCTGTCCCTTGAGCCTCTGGGCTGTGACTCCCCTCATACTGGGGCTCCCCAAAGGCAGGGTCCTTGTGTCCCCCACCAGACTGGGGCTCCTTTCCCCTCTGCTCTTCTTCCAGGCCTCCAGGGACCAGGAACACTCCTCCCTATCGCCGAGGTGATGTGATACCAGCTAACGACGGCCTGCACCGCCCTGAACCCAGCTCTCTAGTATCAGGCCAGGACTCTGTCCCCTAACATGGGACATCCTCAATCTCCCAGTGATTGCCCTTTATCTTCTGACAAACTCCACAGCCAGCTCTGCCCTCTGTTCAGTCACAAAACTTCCAGGAGGTCTGATGCCAAGCCAACTGCTTCCCCATCTCAGGAAAAAGGGTGGTTTGAGGGCTGGTATTTTATATCTCACCCCTCCCTGGGAGCGATTAGGCAAGTGAGGCGTTTGCTTTTCTGAAGCCCTCCGTGCTTAGCTACAGGATTAGTTCTAGTCCATTTCCTCACCAAAAGTCCTCTGGCCAAACACTGCTACCGGAAAAGCACATCTCCCTTGCATGATAAATATTTAATAATGACAGGCGGGATTGACCAGAAAAAGCCCCTGCTGGCAGGCGCCGAGCTGCACAGGCCCCAGCGAGCATTTCAAGTTCAGCTCTATTGCCCCCACCCACCTAGGCTGCCTGCCTTGGGGCATCCAGAGCAGGAGGCGGCCTTTCCACTCGCCTCTCTCTGCTGCACGGCCCAGCCTGTGACCGCAGAGCCGGCGGGACCAAAGCCCTTCAAAGGTCCTGCCTCGTCCATCAGCCTGTGGGCTCCCCAGGAATAGAGCTGTGGCACCCCCGCAGACTGGAGCTCCCTGAGGGCAGGGCTGGGTCCCCCCCACCCCAGGAGCCTCCTTCACATCAGCCCGGCACAGAGCTGGTTCCACCTGCGGCTGCCATGTGCGCCCGGGCTCCCAGCCCGCGCTCGAGGCTCATTTGGAAAGAAAGACCAGACCTCTGTCAGGGCTGGCAGATGTCAAGGATAACCCCACTCGGCCCTTTAGGAATTAGTCTAAAACATACGATTGTATTTCAGGAGCCTTAAGGGTGTTTCTGAAACCTTGGGGCCCAAGACAGTTATAACATATGTCCATTTTAGACTTTGGAAAATAGGGCGCTATAATTGGAAAAGTTAGCAGAGCTCTAAGTACAGGGAGCCGGTCTCTTTACATCTCAAATACCAGGTATTTAGGTGCCTTTCTTGGAACCTGGCATTAGGGACACGTGTGAATGGGTTGGGCTTATTTCTGAGGAGTGAGTGGGAGCGGCAGGGAATGTGCTCACGCCGGGCCCCTCTGAGCCCCGCTGCCAGCGCCCCCACCCCGCGTACCCCAGGACGCGGACCCCCGGCTCACCGCCCTTCTCCTCCCTCTTCTCTTCTGACCGGGGCTTTCCAAGGTCCCTGGAGTGCTGGGTAGACTCAGGCTTGTCATCTGTGCCCTGAAGAACGCCAGGCCCTGGCCTTTTCTCCAGGGGTGGAAAATACAGCCCCTGTTTTCTGCCATAGTCGCAGAGCATGGGGGCTGCGCCTGTGGGTGTTGGAGCCAGACTGTCTGGGTTGAAATCCTAGCGTCCCTACTCAGGCAAGTTATCTAACCTCTCCAGACCTCGATTCCCTCAACTATAAAATGGGATGAAAATTATATGTGGCGTTGCTGAGATGATCAATGCAATAATTTTTTTAAAAAGATTTTTATTTAAGAAAACAAACAATACACTTAGAACCACCAAAAATGGATATCTTAGTTAGCTTCACCATAGGCATATTTAAATGAAGTATCCGTATGATCATTGTAAAGCCTGTGTTTGTGCAGTTAAGTCTCATAAACCAATTTAAAATTAAGACAACAAGGAAAAAATCCTAAAATTCAGATAGCAAAGTTCTTAAATTCTAAATATTAAGCACTAATTTAAATACCATTTAATCAGCTGTTAAAGCTGTGAATGTTGTGTTGGGTTTCTCAACTTGGCAGCTGAGTTCTGAGAAGGAGCATCCCTAGAGACAGTATTCCAAGAGGACAAGCCCCACTCCACAAGTTCTTATCACATCTCTTCTTGCATCACACGTGCTAATGTTCCATTGACCAAAGTAAGTCATATGGCCCAGTCCAGAGTCAATGTGGGAGGAACCACACAAGAGCAAAAATATTGGGAGTTATGGCTCACTGGATAACACCAAAGTAACAGTCTACTAGAACTTGGAGGGCCCAGCTCTACCTTGACCTTGGGCCTCCAAGCTTTGGGATATATCAGCAACCAGATATATCCATGTTGGCCCAGTGGACATGGTCAATTCACTGAGAGATGTGCACTAGTGAGGATAAAGGTTCAACTGGGGGACAAATAAACTTCAAAATACAGAGGCTTAAGAAGGATAGAAGTTTATCTCTTCATATGTAAACATCCAAGTAGGTAGACCAAAAGCAATGTGGTAGCTTAATGGTGTCAGGGACCCAGGTTCTTTCAATCTTGTTGCTGTACCTCCCTCAATGTCCAGCTTTTATTATGAGGTCCAAAATGATTGCTCTAGCTCCTGCCATCACATTTGCATTCCAGCCAGTGGGAAAAAGAAAAGAAAAAAGGGAGTGCTCCCTCTTTCCTATCCCACCAGCCAGGACCTAATCACAAGCCACATTTAACTGTAAGGGAGCAGGAAAATGTCATCCTTGGTAGAGAACTTTTACCCAACTAAAACTTCCATTACCAAAAAAAGGGAAGAATAGATATATAAAGGAACAACTGATGGTCTTGGCCACAGGAAGCAAAGGGCCAGCCCCAGAGCATTCTGTTTGCCAAATTTGCAAATTAGGAGTGACTACATTCCTGATGTCAGGAGCAGAGACTTAAAAAACAACTCTATACTGTGGTTCATGATATAAGGAGAAGGGGCCACAAATTGTGACAGCCAGCGTGAGCTTTGCATGATCAGAGGAGCTAGCCTATTTCCTAGGGAGCCAGCAGAAAGAAACACCATTTCTTACAGGTTCTATCAGCTTCATTGCCCATGAGCAGCTCATGAGCGTCTCTAAGACAGAGCAGAGGAGAGGCCACAGAGGGACCACCCGTGGTTACAAAGAGGAGGTGCTGAGCCAACAATTAGCGCCCAAGCACTGGTTCCCAGGGGTTGGGATGGAGGAGCTCTGACTGAAGAAGCCAATGTCATGAGTGGGAAGCCACAGGATAACCTGAATACCTGGCTTCAGAGAACACCTTTTGCCTATCCCCACCCCCTACTCCCACCACCCTGCCCCAGCTATTCCACCACAGGGAACAGGTGGTTACAGAAGTGGTCGGCTCAGTATAAGGCCATCTCTGGCTGCTGAATGAAGGCTGACCTGATAGATACCTGCCATCCCCGCCTACAGGGGCTTCCCCTGCCTCAGCTCCACTGCGGGAGACCTGAGTCTCTCACTGCATCTGGAGGCCCCTGCATCAGCTGCATAGTAACTTTATAGTATGTCACTGGCTTTACCCTCTTGGATGGAAGGCTCTGTGCTTCAGTGCTGCAATACAGAGCACTTTGTCATCTACAGGATCTAGAAACAGAGGTCAGGAGAGGATCCTCAGCTTCTTATATGAAAGGTAGCATATTTCCACAAAGAGAGATGCAGATGCAGCATCCTGTCCCTGGGGACTCGCAAGCAAAGATGTGCATCTTGTAAGCCCAGAATCAGGGTGTGGTGAAAGCTTTAGGCCAGCAAAGAGCAGATATAGGATGCAGTTCAAGCATGAGTCCTACAGTCTAACTGCGGTCTCGGAAAACTCCTGTTGGTGGATCAACTCAGAATAGGCGCCAGGTAGGAGAGGGCACACTCGGATTCTCCTGGCTGGAGGGGTTCCTGTTAAAGAATGTTGGGTCCAAATACACCAAGTGGTGAATGAGAAGGTGGTATCTCAGGAAAACTGACCAGGAAGCCAGTCAGAGGCCACGGGCCTTCAGGACAAAGGAGCATCATCTAGTGGGACATCATCCCTGCTCACCTGCAGTTCTTCTCAGCACATCACTGCTCCCTGCGGCATTACTACCCATAATACAGGGCACAACCAAGATGCTCATGGCTAGCAGGGCAGGAGGTCTTGGCACTGCACACAAAAAGAAATCAGCATATAGAAACATGTTCAGACTTACAACCAACCACAGACAGGCAAACACAAACAGCAAGCTGGCACTGACACCAACTATAAAACTTATTAGTATTTTTTAGCCCAGTCCAATGCTGGGAGACCAGGAGAGTCCACTCACCACCCAGCTTCATCTTCCAGCATCTGCCTGCCCCTGCCCCATACAGCTGATTGGACCAGGAATGACCCAATACGGTGGTGATGAGTACATGTTTGAAGTCGAGTAGACCTGGGGTGAGCTGCGTGGACCTCGCATCTTTGAGCATTACTTGGTCTTTCTATTCCTCAGTTTCCTCATCTACAGATAATAATGGGCACAATAAGCCCTCCCTCAGAAGATGGCTGAAAATGAAGTTATTCAATACGGGCAACTGACACAGTATCTAGGACAAAGTAAGCAGTTGTTGTCATACAACGATATGTGCTCAGAACTGATGGCTCTACTGGGTAAAAATAAATAAATAAATAAAAATAATTAAAATAAAAGGGAAAGAGAGAGCAGGGAAAGCAGAGAGACTGAAACAAGGCAGGCCCCCGGGTGCTGGAGGCAGCTGCTCCAGCTCTGGTGGCTCCAGGCTCTGGTTTCCATGAAGCCTGACTGTACTTGGCTCCCAGTGTGGGATGTATCCTTATGTTAAGCCCTCCTTAATTTACTTCTGGAAAGCAGTTTGGCAAGCCACATCAAACAGCACAAAAACAGCATTACCTGCTGACCTGGGCACTTATCTTACATAAACAATTAATAAGAAGGGAAAAGCCACGTGCACAAAGATGTCTGTAGGATCCTTCTTTATAATAATGGAAAACCGGAAGCCGAGGATCAGGAAAGAGAAGAGAGAAGTAGGCGAAGTCCCTTGGATGGAATATTATGCAGCCATTAAGAAGGCTAAATATGAAGACCATGCAGCAACATAGAATGTTTATGAAATAACAAGTGAAAAAGAGCAGAACACAAAATTGTAGCAGAGTGATTACATTGGGAGAAAAATGTGCGTGCGTGTGAACAGGGTTGGCTGGGATTGCCAAAAATGTTTGAAAAACAAGCTTATTCCTGGACTATCTCGCCTCCCAGGCTCTCTAGAGGGAGGGCTCCCCTTTCTGGTTACCCCATGTTACCCCAGCCCTGGGAAGGAGCAGGATGAAGGGCCGCACATACCCCTTTGCCAGCCCCCACCCGCCTCTCTGGGGAGAGGATGCTCAGGACTCCGGCTGCTGTTATTTTTAGCGAGGCTTCTTGCAATCCAGTGTTCTAGGGTAAAAATAGCTGGGGTGGCGGGCACCGCACTGACTTTGCTGCTTTCTAACCCCCACCTCTGGACCCAGGCGCCTCTGGGTCTTGGAGCCACAGCCTTCCACTGCTTGACTCTAGCTTTATCCCGTCTCCTGACAGGAGGCCAGGGAGGAATGCTCTGGTCCAGTACATTTTAAGGTCTTGGGGTTCAAATGTTCCATTGGATGGATAAGGAAACTGAGAGCCAGCTAGGAGAAGGAGCACGCCAGGAAGTAGATGGCTGAAGTAATTCCATTGTCACTCACACTCCTCCTTTCCAGCCTGTCCCTGTCCCTGTCCCTGCCCCCTGCTCCCTGCTCACTGGTCTCACTCAGGAGGGAAAAGAGGGCCAAGTGGTAGCCACAGGGCTTTGGCCCAGTGGGGTGGGAAGCAGTGGGAAGCAGTGAGCTAGGAATCACGAGATGTGGGTTCAACTCCCAGCCCTGCGGCTTGCCGGGATTGGGGCATGTCACGTTCCACCTTGAGGTGCAATTTCTATGTCTGCAAAACGAAGGAGTTTGACAGGATCAGCTCCAATTACTTTTTGAATCAATAAACCGCATCCTCCATCCCAGGCCGGAGGCCAAAACTGCGACATTTCTTCACCTTTATCTGCCACGTCAGTCCTGCCATCTTCCCGGGACCTGCCACATGCAGCAAATTCTCTGTGACTCAAGGTGGATGGGTCACCTCAAGGATTATCTGTGGCTCTCACTGCCTCTCAGGTGAACTCCCCCTAGCCCCCAGCATTCATTTGCTCCCCTTCCATCTGCCTGGGTGCCTTCTTAAGGAAAGCACGCTAATTTTACCACCAGGCAAAGCCAAATCTAATTACGGAGGTAAATCTGCCCACATCAATAAATCATGCAGTGCAGTTTAAAGCAAAACACATGAGACTTGAAGAGAGTCAGCGTCTAGAAGCCTGATATTCCCTGCCATCCCTGCAGAGCCTAAAGAGTTATCCGGCAAAGAAATTACCGGAAGGCACCCACCCACCCACGCCAGAGACTATCCCAATTTGATGTGCCTTCCACGCGGCTTCCAGTTCTGCTCCCCTCCTGGACCGCTTCGCCTTCGCATAGGACAGATCAGGCATCGCCTCCTTGTACCTGTGGGCTGCGTCTTGACAGGTCTTTCCTGGCACCCACTCACAGCTCAAGGGGAAGGGTTAACGTGATCAGCCGCAGGGAAGAAAACACAATTCCTGGAGCCAAGAAGGGAGACAATGGAGCCTGAGGAACTTGCTGGCCAACAAGTCATACCACCCTGGGCCCACCTGCTGATTCTTCTGGAGCACGTGTGTGTTCGTGTGTGCGTATGTGTACGTGTGTCAGTGTGTGTGCACGCACGTGTGTGTGTCTGAGTGTATGTTGCAACCGAAGAGTCCCATGACTCCCCTACGTGTCCCCAGCGTGGAGGCCCAAACCCTCAGGAGTCTTGATGGCAAAGCCGGCTCCTGGGCTCTTTTTGGGATTTTAAACGTTTGTCCAGACGCCCTTCCCGCTCCCTGGTTCAGCCACAGCCACTAACTCAAATGCCAAATCTCTGCCCTTAGCTGGCCCCTTTGCAGAGCAGTAATGCTGGAAACACGGATGAGCTCAGAAAACACGTGTCCCTCGTTAACAAAACAAGGGACTGGATCAGGGCTTAATAAACATGGTGTGTGGGGGAGATAAAACATGGAACCCAGGCAGGGACACTCATCCTAGAAGTTCTGGGGCGAAGGGACGTGAAAGAATCAGATCAAGGACTCTGAACGATTTTGAATCAGAACTTGGAGATCTTAGGGGCCGAGCTGGCCGGAGGGAGGTCTGCATGTTGTGGGGAGACCTCAGACCACATGTAAGACACTTTGTTGTCTGAAACCAGGGTGGAGCAGGTCCCGGGGACCCCGTGGGAAGATCTTGCCAGTCCTTGCCTCTTGCAGCAATAAAAAAGCAGCCCATCTCGTGTCCCCTCTGGGCAGGACCAATGGCTTCCCCTCAGGGCAGGGCTGTAGGGTATATATGGGCTCCCACAGCACTGCGCTGCAAATCTGCGACTCACCTGGCAGCCTCCCTCCCCCCACCCTGCATAGCTCTTGGACTTCTCTAAAAGCCAGGTGTCCCCCAAATATGTCTATTTGTCTAGAGGTCCAGAAGGTGGTCCAGTTGTTACAGTCTGGGAGAACACCCGAACACTTGGGTTTGAACCCAGACCTTGCCTCTAACAGATCCTTTCCATTTTTTCTCTGCCTCAGTTTTCCCACCTGTAAAACAGGAATTGCAGACAGGCTCTTGAGCTTCTTAGTAATCCCGCTTGCTAACCAACCATGGGCAAGTTACTTAGCTTCTTTGAGGCTGTTTTTTAACCCCTGTAAAATGAGGGTGATCACCCCTGCCCTGCTGTCCTCACCAGGCGGGGGCAGGGTCCAATGCTGCCAATGCTGCCAAAGTGGTTTGAAAACCAGAGGCTCCTCGCAACCACAGTGGGAGAGGGTGGGGCATTATTATGGCCAAGGACATCCCGGGCACCCCAGGTGGGCCACAGGGAAGAGCAAAGATGGAGCCCTGCTCCCCACCACCCTCTGGCCGGATGGGAGGATGGAGGTGAGGGGCGCCCACTCTGACATGAAGGCTGGCGCGGCGCCCAAGACCTTAAGGCCAGTGGCTGGGGAGGCCTGGGCCAGGGGCTAGTCCAGGAGGTTCCTGGACAGCCCGAGGAAATGGAGGCATTTAGAGGCGTTTAAAGGTGTTTAAGCAAGTCCTGGGAACCCCTGGAGGGAGCGCAGCTCTGCTCCTGGCCACCCCGCCTCCCCGAAGCCCCCTGGCAGGGCTCTTTAGTGACAACACAGCATCTAATTTGATCTAGAACACAACGCAGTTAGGTCAGTGATTGCACACGCCCATTTACGGAGAGGTCCTACAGCCAGGGAGGCACAGAGGGGTCTCAGACCCCAGGCTTCCCCGCACATGCGGCTCAAGCTGCCCAGGGTGGTCCTCACAGCGTTCCCCGGATGGATGCTGCTGCTCTCCCCGCTCTCTCCCCACTCCACACCCTTCCCCCACTACCTGTATGAAGCACAAATGCAGATGGTTCCTTTAATATCTCCCTGGATCAAAGGGTTGGCTTTGGAAGAAAGACATGCTGCTTAAAAGCCAACCAGAGCCCAGCCAGCACAAAAGACCTTTCCCACTTCTCCTCCACAGCTCGTTCCGAGCCCCTCCCCGGCCTGGCCGTGGGCACCCACACCTGACCGGCTCCCGGGCCTCCCGGCTCCCCCAGCACACACAGCGGGTTGAGCGCCTGACATGCATTTGAAGCACGTTTCTCTTCCCTTTTGTTGGGTAATTTGTCTGGGAAACGTGCTGTCCCTGCTGGGTCAGGCGCTGTCATGTCTCAGAATAATGAAAGAGAGAAAGACAAAGAGAGGCATAGAAAGAACGACAGAGAAATAGAGAGTGCGTGAGACGGAAAAACACTCAGAGACCGAGAAGAGAGGGAGAAGCAGGGGGACAGAGGGAGACAGGAAAAACAGACAGCCACAGAGATGCAGGAGAAGGAAAAAAGCATACAGGGATAGCAAGAGGAGTAGAGAGAGGGAGAGGGAAGTGGCAAGGATAAGAAGGTTTTGAAGACAAGTCAAAGATGAAGAGGGAAGAGCAAACCGGAACCGAGAAGGCACCAGGTGGAGAGGTGTAGGGACGAGCCAGGGGGGCTGGAGAGGGACCCTTGGGGCCGGGGCCCTTGTCGCACCCTGAGCTGCCAGGGCTCCTGGGTTTTGTCCTCAGCGTCACGGGGCCTAGACACCCTCACTCCACTCCCGGGCAGGTGCTGTCACCTACCCTCTGGTCGCCCATGTCTCCCAGGAAAGATGAGACTCCCTGGGCACCCCCTGGCCAGGTGGCCAGAGGCCAGAGAAGGGAAGGGGGGCACCCGGCCAGGAGTCCCTGGTCCCCTCCCTACCATGGATCCAAGCCCAAGACCCCGTCCCCACACCGAGAGCCCTCCAGGCTGGAAGCCAGAGGGAAGGTGGGCCAGGAAGGCAGCTGACTTCTGGGGCACGCTCTTGCAAAGCCTGGCTCCTCACCCTAGCTCCTCTGAACCAGCCCCTGCACTGACCCTCGCGCCCGCCTCGCCCGGCTCTCCAGCAGACCGGCCTGGACTTCCTGAAGCTGAGACTCCCCTGTCCACCCTTCCCACCTATCCCTGACCAGCCGGGTGACCCTTAACCCTGTCACTTCCTCTCCCCGAGCCTCATTTTCCTCATCTGTGAAATGAGAAACAATCACCAGGCCTGCCTCCTGGGGTGGCAGAGAGGATGAGATAAGATAAGGGAAACCGTGTGTGCTCGGGAGCCCAGCTGAGGGGCCCCGTGGTGGGCGCCGGCGCGCAGGAGCAGTGGCGGTGTGACACGGGGCTGCGGCTCCTGGCCTGGCCTGACTCACGGGGACTTCGGGAAGCTCAGATGAACCTAAAGGACGGGAAACGCGGCACGGCCGGTGCAGCGGGCACGCCACCCAGGCCCGCGATGCTTTTGGCGACCCACCAAGATGTTTTCTTTCTTTCAAAATCAGAAAAGAGAAAAAGTGATCCTTTACATCAAAGATATTGCTTTCTTGTCTAATATGCATATATTCGTCACTCTCCCAACACAGTTGTGAATGTAATTTTTGACTTTTGCATTTTTTGTAGAGGAAGATGTCCATGAAGACAAATGTGCCCGTGGCCCACAAAAGTTGTGGTGCGGCCCTACTGGCCAGCAGGGAGCAGGACAGACATGCCCTGGTGGCCCTAGAGGACACAGCCCTGACCAGAGCAGGTACAGTAGGGCCAAAGGTCTCCTGGGGAATAGTGGAAGGGAAGGGGAGAGAGGGGGAGGGGGAGGGGGAGGGGAACAGCCGCGGGTGAAATAGGAAACTCAGCCCTGTCCTTGGGGAGGCCCTAGGCCAAGGGGCAGAAATAGTCCTGCACCTTAGGAGACCTCTAATCTGGGGGAGATGCATGTTCTCTGCCCTCGGGGACCCCCAGTCTGAGGGGCTACACTGCCCTGCCCCCTGTGAGGCAGGTGACACAGAAACATTTAAAGCATAGCAAGCCCCTGATGGGAATAGCCTCAAAGGCAGTCCTGTGAATAGTCGTGTGACTGCAGAGAAGACCTGGGAGAGAACTGCAAAGCTGGAGGAGGGAGAGGGGCATCTCGGCAGAGGCGAGGTGGAAGAGACGAGCAGGGCAGCGGTAGAGAAGGTGAGGTGCTGGTGCTGCTGGCAGGGGAAGGAGCCAGAATGAAGGGGGGTGGGCCTGGGTACAGGGGGGGTCTCAATGTCCAGCCAAGCCCTTCCAGCCATGCCCCCACCTGCGGCCTCCACAGCCCATGACTGTCCCCATCATCTACATCCAGAGCTGCCCAGGGCCACAGGAGTCACCCCTCGTGCGGTCAGGTAAACCGCACGCCCCAGGTGCCCGCCCCTAGCCAGGCGCCCTGCAAAATTAAATTACCATATTGGAAATAGCAAAGTAAACACCAATAGGTAAAGTGCAAATTAAAGCTGTTCCTCCCAGATACCTTATTTATAGATCTGAGCGCAGGGTCGCGCCCTCCTGGGCAGGAGCCAGGGGAGCAGAGCAGGGCACCTGCCGTGTGTCGCCTGCTCCCTGGACTCTGGGCTTCTTTCTGGCAGGGGTGGGGCCAGGACTCTGAGGTCTTCATCCCAGTACCTGGTCTCCCGGAGGATTGAGAGGGGCCCATCGAATAAGCCATGAGTTCTTAGGTCAAGAGCCAGCCCAAGGGCATTTGGGATCACATCCATGGGGCTGGGAAAGGCTTAGCATCTCCAGGTCACTTTGGTATGAGGGAGGTGTCTGTAAGGAATGAGGAGAAAGTGATATAAGGCAGGAATAGATACAAAAGGTACAGGGGAGCTGGGTCCGTGGCTTGGGTGCTGGGGCTGAGATGCTACCTTGATAACAAGAGCTAATACTTACAAAGCAGTTGCAGTTCTGAATGCTTGCATGACTTATGTCATCCTCATCATATTCCCATTTTACAGGTGGGCACACTGAGGCATACAGTGTTTGTATAACTCTACTGCAATCAGGCAGCCTTTCTCCAGAGTCTGTTCTCTAAACACCACACCATGTGGCCTGTCCAGGGGCTTCTTCAAGTTAAGTGATCCCTTCCACATCACGACTTTCCCCATCATGGTTTTGATATATTGCAGTTCAGCATAAGAAATTAAATGGGGGGCGGGCCACGGTGGCTCAGCGGCAAGAACGCTTGCCTGCCATGCCAGAGGACCCAGGTTCGATTCCCGGTGCCTGCCCATGTAAAAAAAAAAAAAAAGAAATTAAATGGGAATTTGGGGGGAGTTTTGCAGAAGCCGCAGATGACATGCGAAGGCCAGCAGACAACATAGAAAAAGTTTAGAAACTCAGAAATGCATAAAATATTTGTGTAGTGTTGTATAATATCAATATATTTTATTTTTTAACACCATAAATATACACAATTTATTTTTTTAAGTTAAAATAGGGAAAAAGTTAAAGTTTGCAAAAAGAAGGCGAAAGCCAGCAGGCAACACACAAAGGTTAGAAATGCAGAATTATCTTTGAAAGTTTAATAATTCATAAGGGCGAAAAATGAATATTTTTCCAAAAAAAATTTCCAAGTCCAAAAGCACCTTTTTTTCACTCTCTTGGCAAATTGGCCCTGCCTTGGCCAGTGGTCTCCTTCAGAGCGTTGCCCTCCTACCCATGAGAGCAGCCTGAGGCAAATGGGAGGTGCAGGGTCCTCTGTCTCACCTGCCCCTGCATTCAATCACAGCCTGGAAGCCTGCTGCTTCCACTGGGCCCGTGCTCAGACAGGACCCAGCGATCCCCTGTTCCCGGCCCACAGGAGTCCAAGCGAATGCCTCCTCTACTCCCTTCAGAACAGACCTCTGCCCCTCCTGGCTGTTCTTTCAAGTGACATAAAGCAGGTGGTCCTTTGCCCCAGCAGACTTCAACTTCATTGTATCTCACACTGTCCCAGCTATCTGCCAGTGGCTTCTCTTCCCTCAAGGCCAACTCTGGCCAGATCTGGCTCCCGTAACACCCGAGATGTGGAAGGGATGACTGTACTTTGAAGGCAGACCCAGTGGCCTTGTGCCTGCCCTCCTGGCACTTTCTTGGTCTGCAGTGGCTCGCCACCAACCTACGTGCCAGCCTTCACATAGGGGAGCTCCCGGCCCCGTGCTTTGCCTGCCATCGGGCAGATGGACCCGCTCAGGGGGTCCCATCAGGCCCTGGGAACACAGAGACATCCACTCTCACCTGCTCACGGCCTTCCCCAGCCCTCACCACCCCCAGCCCTGGTTACACAAGCAAGGACAGCAGGCTGAGGCCACGGGTGAGCATGCTCTTCCATGCAAAGCCAGCCTAGCTGGGACGGAGCCTGACCTTGGGCTCACTGGTGTGGCACGCTAACCACGGAGTGCAAGGCCATGGATGGTTAGCCACAAGTTTATTAGCAGAGGGAAGATGTCGGGCAGGGGCCAGGAAACCACACTTTGCACAGTTTGCTCATCCCACCAGACCTGGGAAGGTTGTCACCGTCTTGGCGGAAGGGAGCCAGAACAAGCTATGGGCTTGGCAAGACGGCGGACGGGAAGGAGAACCAGCCACACTTTGTAAAGAAGGGAAAAGGCTCACCAAAGCCTCATGCTCTCAGCCAATCAGCCACACGTCCCAGACTTGCTTCCAGTTAGAAGCCAAAGGACGCCACCAGCCTGACCCTTCGCAAATATCCCCCGCTGATGCTGGGCAAATACCACATGCTAAAATAACCTCTGTCCTGAGTGGGCTGGCTGGACGCACGGCCAAGGGACAGGCAAGCCCAGGGGACAGGCTCAGCCTGGCTGCCTGTGGTTCAACACCTGCCCAGGTCCTCACCTGCACTGGCCAGCGGGTTCCTGATCTATATGGGGAGGGGCTGGGGAGAGGACCCTGGCAGTTAAAAATCAAGAGTTGGCCTGGTAGGAAAGGCCCCAGGCTGGCAGTCAGAGAGCAGGGGTTCTACCATCACTAGTCCTCCTTTCACGACTCCGTTTCTCCATCTGTACAGTGTCGATAAGAATCCCTGCCTGGTACAGAGAACAGAAACCATGGAAGGAACATCAGAGCTGCCATCCTGAGGCAGCCCCGGGGTGGGGGTCATGCCCAACCCACCCTTACAGAGCATTTCTACGTGCCCAGCTTGGAGCCAAGCACTTTACAGGGACCAATTCCTTGAATCCTCAAGATGACCCTCAGAGGCAGGTACTAGTACTAACCCATTTTACAGCTAAGGAAACTGAAAAACAAAGAGGTTTGCACACCTGCCCAAAGTTACCCCAGAAGTGGGGCTTGAACCCAGCCTGCCTGGCTCTGGGGCCCAGGTTTTATTCACGCGATATGTGTGTCCATATAAGGGTAGAAAAGGAAAGGGATGTGTGTATGTGTGTCATCTCCCACCCTTTCGGCCATCCCCCCTGCTCCTGAGAACCCTTCTCTAGAAGCCAGAGAGCAGGATGCAGAGGTGGGCAACCCCTCGTGTCCCCTCCATCTCTGCCCCTCCAGGGAGCTGCAAGGCAGAGCCGGGAAAGCCTCTGCTCAGCCGCCGGGCTCACCAGCGTGTGAAACGTGCCCGGGTCACCGCGCCCGGCTGGGGTGGGGTAGGCAGGCTGCCAGCCATGTGAGCCCTAGCCCACGCACTGTCTGGCCGTCCAGGGGGTGGGATGAGGGGCGCATAAATAGCAGGCCTCTCACCGGTGTTGGGAATAGAAACCCAATCCAAACAGTGTGGTGAGTCGGGGTTTTCCAGACTGGCCACAACTCCGAGGGGCCCAGAGGCTGCTGTGAAGGCGCTCTCCTTTTCTCGCATCTCCTAAGGGATCTGGGCATCTTGGGGAAAAAGCCCAGCTGGCCCCCATTCCAGAATCCTCCAGGGCTCCAGAAGGGAGGCAGGAGGTAGTAGGAATGTAGCAGCTGATGTTTACTGGTATCTATTTGTTCCCGGCATGGCTTTACCTAGATTATCCCAGTTAATTTCACTAGAGTTGCACGAAATAGGCCTGTTCTTCCACCCATTTTACAGAGAAGGAAATTGAGAAACAAAGGGGAAAAGTCATCTGGCTGAGGTCACACAGCTAGAAGTGGTGGCGGTAAGACTGAAGCCAGGCTGCTGGCTGCTGAGTGTGCGGAGGGAGAAACACAGGCCAGTCATGCTGGGTCCCACCTCCGAGGTCATCGTGATCTCGGGGGAGCCCTGACATGCAAGCAGAGTAACAGCTCCCGGGGCACAGGCTGAGCGCCCACCACGCAGGGCTGGGGAGAGTCTGCTATGTGCAACATGGAACTCCCGTTCCCGCAGAGCCCCTTTGTCCCCTGAGAGGCTAGGGACCCATCAGATGTCCACTCAATTCCCTCAAAGGGGAACTCCTCGGTTCAGCAGGGGGAGTGGAGGAAGGTATATGGGGCAGGGCCCGGGCGTGTGTATGGGGTGTCCCCAGGGCAATTCCCAAAGAGGGATGTGTGGAATCTCAGGGAAATGGGTCCTGAGGGTCCCACCGCCTGCCAACCCACCCCTTCCAGGATTTTTAGGTTCAAGGAGGAAGTTTACTACAAACCTGTTTCTACCTTTTAGAGATTTTACCAGGCTCCAATATGGCTTCCCCGACGTGGACTGGGCCAAACTTGGGATTCTATTTGTGTGGGTGTGTGTGTTTTTCTTGTTCCCAATAACTGCCCTTCCTTTGGGGTCCCTCCTCAGGACCCCCTCCCCCAACCATTGCTGGCCAAATGTTCACTGATTTGATGCCTGCCAAAGACCTTCATTTCTCTGCTCCTTCCAGGACGCATTGCCAGTGGCCAATGAGGACATGGAAAAACCTGGGCAGAAACCTAACCTGAGTTCTTGGAATGGAGAAGCCTATGTATATGTGGGGCAGGTGTGTCTGGCGGTTTGTGGCCTGGACTCTGAGAACACAGGTAAAGATTGCCCACCATTCACCTGGGGGGACATGGGTGGGTTGGGGGAAACCAGATCCCTGCTATGGCCCCTGGGCAATCCTGGATGAGGGGCTCTTGGCAGATACTTGGCTTAACAGGGGAAGAAGGGAGCTTAGCAGCTGAGGGCAAACAGAGGGGAAGGGAGGCTTTCTCAGAATTGAGTTTGGGGAAGAGAATGCAGGCTGGCAGTTCTCCCTCAAATCAAATGCCCAGCTTGCTTCCCTCCCCCATCCAAGGCTGGCTCTCCACCCTGCTCCCGTTGTTTGACCCAAGAGATTGCTAGGATGGGGTGGTATTGGGCCTCATTTTCTGCCCCCACATTCTTGGCAGGAGGGTGGGGCAAGGCCCTGGGGAGGGCTGGGTCCTGTCTCAGCACCCCCAGCCCCTGCTGCTGCAACCACCCAGCGTGTGGCCTCCTGTGCCAGGCTGGGCTGGCAGGGGCACAGCTGGCCTGGGCCTGTCTTTAGAGAGCTGAAAATGGTGCCCTTTCCCTAGTTCATGTTTCAGGGGCATAGAAGATGCTCAATAAGTATTAGTTTGTATGAATGAGTGTTCAGAGGAACCAGGAGGCCCTTTGGAGGAAATGAAGACCAGCATCTGCCGAGTTCCTCTGGATTTGGAACTCAGGGAGAATCTAAGGCCAGAGAAAAAAAACATTGCTTCCCCTAGGCCCTCAGAGTCGAGAGGAAGGAAGTGAGGGTGGACTGGCTGAGGATTGTGCAAACAAGCCAAATGGGAGGCACGGCGAGGCCAAGGCTTGCTTCTGTGGCCACACTAACTGAATGGGGCCTGGCACGTGGTGCACCTGGGACCGAATCCTACTGCAGATCCTTGGACTTCTCCATTCCCTCCGGCTGTGAGAAAGGAAAGCAGGTACAGAACCACAAAACCCAGGGCTGGGAGGACCTCGGCAATCTCCCCCACTCCCAGGAAGCCTGAGGGTAGAGCTTTGGAATTCAAGTCTTGGTTAGAGCTTCTGAGTTCAATCATTCAATACATTTTACTGAGCACCCGACGGCAGGTAGCACTGATCTAGGAGATCTAGCAGTGACCAAAAAACAAAACCACTGCCACTTTTTAGTGAAAGGAGATGGGGGATATGGTAATCAATATATAGAAGTGCTACTAAATCAATAAAGCAGGATAAAGGGAATAGAGAATGCCAGGGGTGGGTGGGAAGGTTACAGTGTGAGTGTGTTCAGGAGATGACACCGGAGCAGAGATCTGAGGGATCAAGTAAGGGAATCATACAGGTGCCTGGGAGAAGAACATGTGCAAAGGCCCTGAGGTGGGAAAGTGCATAAAGAGCATGATGTGTTTGAAGATCAACAAAGAGGCAGCTGGAGTGACCAGTGGAGTGAGCAGTGGAGTAAGCGAGGGGAAGGGTGAGCAGAAGTGAGGTGGGGCAGACTGGGGAGTGAAATGAGGCCAGGCTGCAGAGATATTTGTGAGCCCTTTTAATCTGGGTGAGCAGGAGCCCGGATGGACGTGGTGTGAGTGTGACACCACCAGTTCTGTGGCTATGCTGAGTCTGGCTTGAGGGACCAGGGCTGGAGCAGGGAGGTCTGATGGGAACCATGTGACTTTGGACTTGAAGTTTTGTCTTTCTGAGCTTTAAAAAGAGGACCTGACAGTGAGTTCACAGAGTTATTTCAAGTTCTAAATAAGATCGTTTGTGTCAAGGGATTCACCTGAAACGTAGTGATGACACAATACACAGTGATAGATGGCAGGCAATAAATAACATTGTGATTTTTGTTATCCTTATCGCAGGACCCCCACTATCATCACCTGTAATAGATGGCCTCTTTGCCTCTGCTTGAATTCCCCTGTTCAAAGGGAGTCCTCCTGGCCTCTCTAGGTGGGGAGCCCCCAGGGGGACACCAAAGGGCCATGTCTTGGGTCTGCCACTGACTTGGGCAACTGCTGCCAGGACAAGTGCCCCTTACCATGGCCCTGGTGAGAGGCTGTCCCCGGAGCTGTGGGGGTCCAGGGCTGGTCCAGGGCAGCACTGCCCATGCCAAAAGGAGGGGGTGGGCAGCAGAGCCGGTCGGGTGGGGGTGCAGGGAGCAAGGTGCAGGGTATCTAGGAGGGCTCAGCTGGGGTGCACATGGATGGCACAGTGCCACAGCTTCTCTCTCTCCTGACCAGCCTCCCAGGGGCAGATCCAGGGAAGCCTCTGCTGGCTGGGACACAACCCCTAGACGCCGTGTGGCAGGGAGGCCCAGCGCGCAGGCTCCTTTCACTGCTTCCTTAGATCATGCATGGAGTCACCATCCTACAAAAATACATGAGACTCTGTGTCTGCCCTGGCCGGAGTCTCCCAGACCCAAGAGTGACCATGGCTTTGGTCTGGAAGCAGCCTGAGGCCGGGGAGGAGAAGGGAAAGGACTACCATGGCCATAGCACCTCCTGGGAACCAGCCCTGGGTGGGGCACTTCACTCATTTGCTCCTCCCAGCAGCTTTCTATGGAGGACACTGCAGGTGCTACCCCCCAAATCCGCCCCCAGACCTCTTTCCCGATCCCAGGCACCCTCCTCCACCTTCTGTTGCTGCTTCCTTGGTTGATTGCCCGCAGGCTGCTGGAGCTGCATTGCCTGCAGAGCCTGAAGTGTCCAAGAGTTTACATCCAAGGTGGCCCTGAGCTGAGGGGTAGGGGGTGAGGCAGGAACAGCTCTGGGGTGTATTCTACACACTAGAATCCTCCTGCTGAACCAGGCTGAAGCCATTCCTCTGTGAGACATCGCCTAGAATTGCACCCTTGCTTGGTCCCTTCCTTTCCGTCCTGCTTCTCCAATCCCCCTTCAGTTTCCCCCAGAGGTGCTTCCTTAGTAAATGACTTTTATAGGACCCCTTGTCTCAGGATCTGCTGCTGGAGACCTCGACCCCTGAAATTATAATAATAATAATGATCATAACAATAGCCTGCATTTATTGGTTGCCTATTATATGCAAGGCATTGTCCTAAGTGTTTTATGCACATTAGCCACAACCCAATGAAGTAGTTACCCCCATTATCCCCATTTCACAGATGCAGAAACCAAGGTACAGGGAGTATAAGTCAGTTGCCCATTCAGATACGATTATTATGTTCACTCAGACAAGTGACAGAGTCAGGATTCTCACTTGGTAGCCCCCCTGGCCAGGCAGAAGTGTGCACACATTTTGACCACGTGGCCAAGCTACAGAGGACCCTGCGCCTGGCCCTGGGTAGATATTTGAAGGGTCCCATGAAATGGCACAGCTGCAGACCCGGGACCCAGGGCAGGCCACACCCCCAGTGCAGGGGTTTGTTCATCCTATGGCTTCATCAAGGATCACAGGGCAACCTGGAGACATTTTTCTTTCTTTCTTTTTTTTAAAAATATTTTTACTGGCAAATCTGCACACACATACAGTCCATACATACAATCAGTGGCTCACAATATCATCTCATGGTTGTATATTCATCACCATGATCATTTTTAGAACATTAGTGTCACTCTAGAAAAAGAAATAAAAAGAAAAAACTCATACATCCCACATCCCTTACCCTTCGCTCTCATTGACCACTAGTATTTCCATCTACCCAATTTATTTTACCCCTTATCCCCCATTATTTATTTTTCTTATCCATATTTCTTTATTCATCTGTCCATACCCTGGATAGAGGAGTGTCAGCCAAAGGTTTTCACAATCACAGGGTCACATTGTAAAAGCTATATTGTATACAATCGTCTTCAAGATCCAAGGCTACTGAAATACAGCTCAGTGGTCTTAGGTACTTCCCTCCAGCCATTCCAATACACCATAAACCAGAAAGGGATATCTCTGTAATGCCTAAGAATAACCTGGAGGCATTTCTTGTCCGGTCTCTTCTAAATACAAGGAGACCAGGTCCCAGTGTGGCCGAGCAAGCTAGAGCAGCCTTGGAGCTCCACACTGCACACTGCTAGGCACATCCCATATCCACAGACAGACTGCTGAAAACCAAATGTGCACATTATATGTGCATCAAATTAAATGAACAGTGATTACTGTTCCCAATCATTTTTGAACAATTAAACTCATCAGCAAATCCAGAACCACCATCTGGCACCTGGACCCTGACCCTGGGCCACTTACATTGCCAGATGCCCCAGAAGGCCCCCCAGAGACACAGGACAGAGACCCTGACCTCTGGGAAAGCACAGTCCACTTGGGATCCCAGAGAAGAGAGTCTCCAGCAATGGGCGGCTGCATTTTGAATTCTCTGCCAAGCAGTCAAGTGCTCTGTGAGAGC
>PVIY010031198.1:0-30174 GCA_004026745.1 Myrmecophaga tridactyla | reverse complement strand
TTATTATAGAATACTGAGTGAAGATATTTAGCTACTTTGGGGAGGGTATTTTACTAATTAACTAATTAAGCAACTTTAGAACATGCTAGTTCACTTCAATACAACTGATATTCATCTCATTGATTGGACGATTAGCTTAGGGTCACAGACTTTTCTAAACATTTTTTTTTAATTGTGAAATATAACATATATACAAAAAAAAACATTAAATTTCCAAGTACATTTTAAGAAGTAGTTATAGAACAGATTTTAAAGTTTAGTATGGGGCGGGCTACAGTGGCTCAGTGGCAGAGTCCCCGCCTGCCATGCCAGAGACTCGGGTTTGATTCCCGGTGCCTGCCCATGCAAAAAAAAAAAAAAAAAAAAAAAAGTTTAGCGTTGGTTACAGTTCCATAATTTTTTGCTTTTCCTTCTAGCTGCTCCAAGATACTGGAAACCAACAGAAATAGCAATATAATGATCGGACAGTCATACTCATTTGTTAAATCCGATGTTCTCTGTTATACTCCTTCTCTTCAAATAACATACGTACATAAAAGCAATACATTTCAAAGTGCATTGCAACAATTAGTTGTAGAACAGATTTCAGAGTTTGGCATGGGTTATAATTCTACAATTTTAGGTTTTTATTTCAAGCTGCTAAGGTAGGACCACAGACTTTTCCTTTCATTTTTATTTGAAAAATGTCTAACCTACAGAAAAATTGTATTAGTATAATAAATGCTAGACAGTCTTTACCCAGATTTGCCAATTATTAGCATTTTGCCAAATTTGCTTATGGTTTTCTTTCCCACACCTTTTTTTTTAAAAAAAATTTTGCTGAACCATTTGAAAGCAAGTTACAGAGATCATGAGACTTCACCTACACATACTCTGAATATATCTTCCTCCAAAAAAAAGGACATTCTCCTGCATAATCCTAATATGATGATCATGGTCAAGAAATTTAACATGGATGTAATACACTTCTGTGCTCTACAGTCCTAATTCACATTCCTCCAACTGTCCCAATATTATCTTTATTACTTTTTCTTTACATCCAGAAAAATCTAATCAAGAATGATGACTTCCATGATTGTATAACTATATAGCTTTTACATTTTGATCATATGATTGTGAACACCTTATGTCTGATGCTTGTTTTATCTGGGATATGGACAGATGAGTAAAAAATAAGGACAAAAAAATAATAGTGGGGGATAAGGGGCAAAAACAATTGGGTAGATTGAAATACTAGGGGTCAATGAGAAGGAGGGGTAAGGGGTATGTGATATATGATTTTTTTTCTTTTTATTTCTTTTTCTGTAGGGATGCAATTGTTCTAAAAATGATCATGGTGATGAATACCCAATCATGTGATGATGTCGTGAGCCCTTGATTCTATACTTTGGATGGACTGTATGTGTGTATAGATATCTCAATAAAAATATTTCTTAAAAAAGAAAACAAAAACAAAAAATAATGCCTTCCATTTAGTTGCCATGTCTCATTGGTTTCTTTAATGCTAAACAATTTCCCAGGCTTTCTTCTTCATCTTTTTCTTAAGCCACTGACATTTTTGAAGTGTTCAGGACAGTTGTATTGAAGAATATCCATTAATTTGGTTTGGTTTGTTTCCTCATGGTTAGATTCAGGTTACACATTTTAACAGATTTTTTATCCTTCTTCATGGATCAGATCCAAGAGGTACATGGTGTCAGTTTGTCCTACTACTGGAGATAATAAGTTTGATCCCTTGTTTAAGCTTGCTTGCTACTTCCCCCACGTAATTATTCAGTTATCCGTGGGATGAATGAAACTCAGCTGTGCGAACACCCTGTCCCCATCAATAATTCATTCAAGGGTTGATCACCCTTCGATTATTCTTGTAATGATGGTTTCTAATTCCATTATTTCTTTAATTATTGGCTTGCATTCTTCAATTATACAGAGCTTTTCTTTCCACTCAACCCCCAACCTGAACACACACACACGCACTCACGCACACACACACACACACACACACACACACACACTATGGCCTCATGGATTCTCTTATATAATATGCTCTGATCCATTGCTGTCAATTTTCCTTTTTACATTCAAATTTTACCTCAAATTTGACGGGAGTCCCTTGGAACAGGCTCCTATGTCCTTTTGATGTATTCCTATTAATTTTTTTTAGTTCCTTGTTTTCTGGCACAAGATATTCCAGGCTTACCAGTCTCCCCTAAACTAGTGGAAGTGCAAAGACTTTAAATAAAAAGTAACCTAACCAAACTCAATTTAGATGCAGCGTTTTGAATTTAGGCGCAAGTGTCAGAATAGCACCTAGAACATAGAAAGTGTTCACCTATATGGAAGGTCTCTTCCTTAACTTTTTTTTAGCTGTAGTTAAAAATCTGTAATTAGAAAAAATTTTTTAAATGCCTTTAAAATTTTTAAAGATATGAGCCTTTAATTTATAACCCGACTTCTTATGTTACTCTTTCAATTTCCTATCTTTATTCTTATTTTAATTTTTGCTCTCTTTTATCTCTACTTGGGGGCCATATGAATAGGTAACCTTAGGAGGCTTTTCTTTTTTTTTTTTTTAACCTTCAACATGGTAAAATCTTACACCACTGCTTATTGCCAAAATGTGCACAAAGAGTACAAGCATAAAACCCACATAAAACAGAGACTTTAAAAATTCCTGAAATTATCAAGGGACCACATACGTCGAAAAGAAATAATATAAAGGGATGCATGGGCTTTATTGACTTATTTATTTTTTAGTAAGGAATGCAATAGACCAGTCTAACTTTCCAAGTAGATGTAGCAACACCCAAGTCAACTTGAAATTGTTTATTGGGAAGAGAGATAGAAGATGGAGTGTGATATTTGGGGAGGTCGTAAAGTAAAAAGTGGGGCCTGATAACCTGCAAGATTATACTTACTAATTTTTCCTTTAGCATGTGAGGGTGGGTGTAAATGTGTGATTGTGTGTAGTGTATGTGTCTTCACATGCACGTGTGGGATTACAGATAGGAATATTTATTCAGTCAACATTCATGCAACAAATATTACACTTGTCTCTGAGCAGTCATTGCAATAGGAACATCAAAAATAGGTCTCTATATTATTTAAATATTACATGATAATTAATACACATGCACCTACATTAAATAAGGGGATTTGGCTCATTCTAGGGGGAAGAGATGGCTCATTGAAAGAATTAACATTTGAGGTGAAATATGAAGTAATCAGCAAGTGTCAACTAGGCAATTTGAAAGGCCTGAATTTGTTGGGTTTTAAAAAATCAGGTGCATAGTTTTGATTTTGTCTTAAACAAAGTAATGGTAATTCATTTACATGATGCATGTAATCAGAAGGGTGATGGTTACCATGTTTGCATTTTGAAAAGAGAATCCTATTGAAGGATGGATTTGGAGCAATAATGGAGCCCAGGAGGCCAGTTAGGAAGCTACTAAATTTATCTATTCAAAGGTTGGTGAGAGCTGGGTGATGGCATAAAGCATATTTGAAATATATTTTGGAAGTAAAAATCAATGACATGGTGAAGGCTTGGATATTGGACTTGAAGAAAAGGGAAAGTCAAGGATAAAACCCAACTTGGGAGCTGGGGAACCCTGGAGGTTTGGGGTGAGATGTGCAGAGGTCATGAGTTTGATTTTGAAGTTTTGTTGGATGATTCCCTAAGAAATGCTGAGTAGACACCAGCATTTACAGGTGAGGGAGCTTAGAAGAACTTTCTGAGAAGAACTTTCAGTTACGCCTTCTAGAGTGCTCCACAATAAACTTATGCCTATAATTTCAAGTTATTCTTATTGAGTGGTACTCAGTGACCTAAGGTGACCCAAAGTTCTGAGGTACTTGAAGAATAGTCGCTAGTACTTGGGAGTTCAGTAATTTCCAAATGTATTTCAATTTTAAATGCTGTTGCCATTCACTGATATGTGAAATCTGGAAAAAAAATGACTTTGGTAGACATTTTAGCAAGTGGGGCTTATATCAGTTGAAGCAGGTATAGGATTAATATTAAAAGTATTTTCAACTGGTATCACTTGGATTACTGCCACAAATAACTGGTGGACAATATAGCACATCCAGGCAGACGTCAGTTCTGTTGGAGTAACAGAGTCTCATTCTCTGATAATAACAATTCCTAATTAAAAACATAGTACACAGATTAGAAGGTAAAGGGTAGTTACTGCTTTTATTTCAAAAACATCACTAACATTTAGGCATTTTTTAATACATTGATAAAATTGATCTTTTCAGGGAAAATAAATTATCCTCATTCTAATTTACCATTTAAAGAATGCTGTTGAAAAATCTAATTTATTTAGAGACCTTTCTAAAAAAATGAGCCTACATTTTAATTTTGAAATTTATTTTATAAAGTACAGAAACAACATCCTCATTTCATCTGGGTCTTCATATACTGCATTTATTTAAAGTCAGGTATCACTCTAGGTTACAGCTCTAATTGCCTCTGTACTAAAAAAGAAAATAGTAGAAATTAATTCAACGCTAAGAAGAAGTTTTAGCTGCTTATATCTGAAACTAATGGGAAAGTAAGCTAAAACTTGCTTTTCACTTGAATTGGCAGTTATTTTTTGGGGGGGGGGGATAGTTCCCTTTTCACATTTATCAAGTAGAGGCTTCTGAAATTCCTTTCTCCATGTTAGCTGGGTGTATTTTTCTTTTCTTAACTATATTCTGTAGTGTTTTTGGTTTCAGTTTAAGGTAGTATTGAAGTACTATCATAACAGGCACAATGAACATAGTGAATAGAATGGGTCATAACTGTTTACTGTGACAAAGAAGACTTCCTCCTATATAGTGGTGTTAACAAGACAAAGTGGAAAGAGGTCTTTACTTTAACAACATTTGTCTCTATTCCACTTAAGAATAAAAAGTAGAACAACAAACAGCAGATATTACAGTAAAATTTCATTGCCTATATAGATCTTTGCGCTGCTCAAAGGAAATAAGTTCCTTATTTTCCTTATCATTTCCACAGCTCAACAACCTCAATTTCATCTTCTCTCAATTCCCATTGCACTACTATACCCTTATTAGAAATTGTCACAAAAGTAAGCCAAATAAAGTTAGAGGTCAGTCTGAGGTTGAACGTTGGGCCATTCAACTGACTGAGAAGCTTCCAGAGAGAACGAACAATGCACAGCAAAACAATCACAGATCAAATTGTGTTCTGTACAGTTGCTGCATCCCTTTGTAGGAAAAGATGCCTCTCTTGATTGGGTAAAACATGCTTTTCTATGAAGAGACTCTTGTGATTGTGTCAAGGAAATTGGTCATTCACAGAAAAAAAAAGATATAGCATGGCTTCGACCTTGAGTGTTAAGAGTCTACATTAAAAAGTTTTTTACTTTAAAGAGACTATGATACACAATATTCTGAAAGATATCTATAATAGACTCTGAGTGGCAAATAATCTAAGAAAAAGTCTTAAAATTTATGGAGTTCAAGATGCTTGCTTCAGCTAATACAGAAATGACATTTCATGTTAGTTCTTAATTCTCAAGAAGGTCTTGCATTACAGTCTAGTAGACAAAACATTAGAAGTAAGAAAATTTTATTTCATTCTCGATTCCCTCCTTGCTTCTAGGATCCTACACCCTCTTGTTGTGTATATGAGTAATTGGCAAAAACTCCATGACGCTCTGGAAGAGATGCTGGTGTGCTCTTTGTATGTAAACAGGGCATAGATAAATATTTCTAAAGCGGACAGACAACCTAAGCGTCTATATCTCCCATCCCACCTATTCCTATAAGCTAGCAAAGGGCACATATATTTTAAACAATATAACAACATTCTAATACAACAGTTTATTTGGGTTGGTAAGATATTTTTGGCCTCTGTTATTGGCATACTTCATAGCACTGTGTTTTATGGTGCAACTTCCAATACCGGTTCAGTGCAATTGTTTGTTGGTCTGTCAAGGGCATGAAAATGCAACCAAATATAATACATCCTCTCCTGCATTTCAATGCCTGAGATTGTGTGTACAAGTATATATGTGTACCTATAGCGTTCAAATGTGTACACAGGATATGTACACATATACATATACATGTGTATGTATATAAATGCCTCCATATGGATGCTTTCTTAAGGTTTTCTAGAGAGTTGAATTTAAGCAAGGTTAAGGAGTGGGAGAACTAACCTATTAGCCAACTAGCACATTAGCTTGTCACAATTCATGATTGGGGCAGCCCCACTCAATGATGAATTTTTCTCAAATCCCATACAACACGCATATGATTACTGAACTAAACCTATTACAAATATCAACCTATAGAATATGAAATACAACTGAGCACTTTTATAAGAACTGTCACCAAAAGCCCGGCAATATACAATAAGGTTGTGGTGGTAAGGAAAACTTAAATGGAATAAAAATGTTCTGTTAAAAATCAGAGAGTAATTTAATCAGTTCATGTAGTCAGTCTCCCATCTCTAGAATTCATAAGCGATAATACTGATAGAAAATAAACTTAAAAAGACAATTTAATTGGCACTGAATCAATCATTTTTATTTTGGGAATATTTTATCTGTTATCATAAGTGATATGGTGGGTAATCTGCCTTGAAGTAGAGTTTATATTAGTATCAACACAAAAATGTTTCCAAAAGCAGTTTTGGAATTTTGGTGGAAGAATATTAACTGTATTTGTTCTCATGTGCAAAAATATCATATTTCACATTTTTTCCTAGTACAACAATCTACAGTGTGACCTGGCATGCCTTCCCTATGACAACTACCATTATTTCACTCTTTCTCTTATCAGGTACTAGAACGTCTGGTTGGTAATTATTCTAACACTGTTTGAGTGTACCCTTGGCTCTTTGATATTCCTGTACTTCTTGTACAGAATGCCTTTTGATGTTTTCTTTCTCCTACACCCAAATGTGTTCATTATAGATGCACGCAAGGATCTGACTACTTTATGATGTGTCCTTGGGAAGTGATCCCTAAGCAATAATATCGTGAAATACACATTATTTTATTACAAGTTACTTTTATTTCATTACTCCTTTTAATTAAACACAGATACATTTGGTTACTATATTTTCATGAACTACATTTCAGGACACTGAGGGAGAAACACAAAATATTTGCTGTAAGGAAAAGCCGCTACCATTGAATGTAAGAGGGTTGAGAGCCACGGTCTGATCTCTGCTGACTGCAGGACAGGGTGGAAGGTGGGAAACCTGGCGGCCTGGTTTACCGCTATGCCCTTTCATCTAATCCCATGTCAACAGTTTACTCACTGACCTGAGGGTGGCCAGAAACAGCTAACACCCCTAAGTACCCGAACCCCTAAAAGGCAGCTGGGAGATGCGCTGGGAGTTCCATCTGAATTCTAGTCTCTGCTCTGTCACTAACTACCAGTGTCACCTTTAACAATTCACCGTGAGTTCCAATTTCCTTAACTGTAAAATGTGAGCAGCTGGAATAAATTACATTTAATGTCCTTTCCAGCTCTATAAAAATGTATGATTTCGATCCTCAGACTTAGACACTGTTCAGAAGAAGCTGATTTCTTTAATAAATGTATATAAAATATGTCCTGTGGGCCTCAATTATATTTCCAACCATAATATCTCTTTTAAAATACTCTTTCTAGTCAAGTCTTTTTAAAAATGCCGTGCCCTATAAAAAGGGAAAATGTTTTCTCAAAAATGGAGAAAAGGGGGGGAGGTGCCCAACATTTCAAGTCAAGAGAACCCCTTCATTGTGGGAGCATGGTTTCTTTTTGAAAGGGGTATCTTCTATTCTATTAGCATGCTCTCCACTTCTGGAAGTTACAGTTTTACTTTTTGCTGTGAATTCTTGACATATACATGATCTTATCTGCTTTTCTAATGATATATATTGACAGTCCTTCTCCACAGAGGTGTTCTAATTTTTTTCTAATAGTCCAAAGAACTAGTAATTCAATAAAGTCCAAATGCAACTAAACACTGACTATAAATAAGGTGTTGAGTAATAAGTGCTATGACACGAGTCAACTTTTTGTTCATCTGATTTTTCCTCAGAGCTTTTGAAACACACAATAGAAACCTGTTAAATTGGCATTCTTGCCAAACCTCAACTATTTTATCTAGCCCGGTCCAAGGTAATGATAGATACTTGAGCGGTTCCCTTTGTTGAAACATATTTTGATTTGGAGCAAAGGTGCAGAGATCAAATAGACCAAAGCCTTCCTTCAAGCAGGCCTCTGGCTGCTTCTCCTTTTGGAAAGACTTGCACATATTTAAGACTTGGGAATGTCATCACAATACATACACAAGGATATGCTTTAGGAAACTGTTAACACTGAAAAACTGTCTTATTAGAATTATAAATTAGTATATTCCTTTTTGGTTTTCAGGAGCATGCATAACCTTTTTCATTGAACATATTACTCACCTCTTTACATATAAAATGGCTTGAATTGCTCAAATTTTCATTGCAGGAACATGTCTAATTCTTAACACGTATTCATTAAATAGAACAAGTCTTGATTATCTTTCAGTGAATTCTATAAAATCTATTGCAAAGTTTTCACACCAGGTTGGCTTATTTTTGCCACCCAGCTCATTTCTGGGCAGGGTGCCCAAATGTTCTCCTCCCTATAAATCAGTGTTAGTATTTGAGGTGTTTAAAAATTAACCTAAAAAATTAACCTAAACAAAAGAAAAGAATTGGAAAGACAACTTGGTCACAATAACAATGAAAATCTTTTTCAGCCAAATGGGCAATACATTCCAAAGACAAACACAGATGACTTTTTAAATAACCATGATTTTGGATTATCTTTGTCTCTGTTCCTCTCATTAACATGAATAATTCAGAGCGCTTACTATACATGGTGAAACTGTTTTCCCTCAATAATTCATATTTAGTATACAGAAAAACAAGATGAAACACATTCTTATGTAATTGCCATATTTTCGAAAGCAACTTTACTTTCAGCATTATCTATGGCATGGTTCATTGCTTTCAATGATATCCTGGCAGTAGGTTACGAAAACCTTAAAGCTTTCAAGGCAAGAAGATACCATTAGAGCAGTGTAGCAGGTCATAAGGCAGAGACCCCACCTTTCCTCGACTCCTGATATTCTCTTAGCAACTATCATGTGTTTGCAATGTGTGAGCAAGATCCCCAATACCTTTTTCCTTAAAATATATGAAAGCTCTTGGGACATTGCACCCAGATTTGAATAAAAAAGGTTTCCTTACCATTCTGGCTGCTCTGAAGGAGCAACATATATATTATACTACTTAATTTTGAGTGAATAAAAAATTCTCTAACTTTGCAGTTCTAGTTATAGCACATTTTCTTGAGTGTGAAATCACTTTTGGGGCTATGGGGATGGGAAGGGGACTCAAAATCTCAAATCTTGCTTTAATGATGACATGTACAAAACTAAAATGTGGATCTATCTGCTGATTACGTATGAACTCATCCAAATTCACAAACACAAATATAAGAAATACTACATAACTGGACTTCCTATTCTTATCTTATGGTTATGTGGGAAACAATGTATATTTCTTAGAAATATCTAAGATAAGGTTTGGAATATTAGGTAAGAGTCTCCTATTGAATAAGTTCTTCCTGGGAAGATGTGACATTCTTCTAGAAATCACACTAACTTTTTGAAGTCACGGAGCTGTTTAATTTACTGATTTGGAAAACCAGACGCTACCCTTGTGAGCAGGCAGAAAGGCACAGAATGCAATCAGGATGACCTGCAGTGCACTAATTCTCAGCTTCTCTGGGGTAACAAAAAGGAGGTGGGGGGAAGAAATTCAATTTCACTCCAATTCTCTCACTGGCCTATAGTACATACCAACCTTGGCCAAAAGGTTTAAAACTTTTTTGAATTCTTCTTTTATTGAATTATTATTATTATTTTAAAAAAGGAGCTTATAGGGTAATAAGTCAAACACAAAGGTTGCTGAACTTGGGTCAAAACTGGATACCATAACAGCTTTCAGGATTTCACGTAAATGTAAAAAAATAGGTAGGCATGATTTGAAACCCATGCAAATAAAACAACTGCGCTTTAAGTAAGCGGAAGGGAACAGATGGTCGGTAATGATTTAAAACATTTACGTTTTTGGACTGTCACCAAGCCTCTGTATTAAAAAATATGGCGTTTAGTCATCACATATCAACAACTGTCTCTGCAAGGTGCTCATTTTCCGAAGGATGCAACTGTAATGAACGAGAGAAAAACCAAACGAGGCAAGAAGAATATTCTTCTCATTTTCTCAAGGCATCAAAATGTGTGCTATTTCCTTTTGACTGTATTCAATCAAAATGTTTTCCCTAGAGTGAGAGAATTTTAATTTTTCCTCAGGGAACTAGTCAACTATGAGTGTCCTAGTACTGTATTCTTTTTGAGCACCCCGGATGGAACTCTAATTTTGTTCTGTATATTTTATTCGCTTTGATGGAAGCCCTTAAAAATCTTTCTGAGGAAGAGTAGAATCTGGAGTTTCAGGGCACTTGTGTGTCCTTGAAAAACATTAACATTCTCCTTATCCTCAATTTTGGCGACTGGCATATGGTGTTGTGATTATGTGTGGTAATTGGCAGGTACCAGGCCACTGAAACAGTAAGACAGATAGATATTAATTATGATCACAACATATTTTGGGGTGTATATGTGAGTCTAAAAAGAATCCCATTTCCTTTAAACCCAGTGGAATAGTATAGATCAATTTTTTGTAGAGATGGATAGATGCAATGTTTGGGGTTAAAGTGAAAAATAAATATATAAACATTGGTGAATAATCTTAATTACTATAAAAACTGCTAAAGGAGCATCCTATTAAACATCCACCATGTTTTGATTTGGCTCTGAGAACATAATGGGGGGGTCACGAAAGCATACATTCATATTATTTACTTGCTATTCCTTTCAAAAACCGTGGGAGCTATTCAGAACAGTTAGCTTGTGGGAGGGAGTTGGGGTGGACCCGCAGGGAGGGGAGGGAGGAGGAGCGGCTGATCAAGACTTAGCACCTGTGAATTTAGTTGAAACTAACTCCCGAGAGGCATCAAACAGAGCACCTTTTAGCCTGCAAGCCGCTGCCCGCAGCTAGGCAGGATGTTCAAATCCCGCAGAGGAGGGAGCGGGGGACCGCTAGAAAGTGCCAGCAGCAGCAACAAAACAATCTCATATTTCCTTCTTTCCGCAACCCCCACCCCCCAACCCCTCTCCCAAGTCACCCCTCCCAATCCCTCTGCTCAGGGCCTGAATTCTACCAGCTTTGCCACTCCTAACTTCCCTTCCACATCACCCGCAGCCTTGGCAGGAGCCTTAGCAAGGTCTTTGAGTTTGGGACTGATGCAAAAAGAAGGCACCGGCCGCTGAGATGCTCATCTCTCTGCCAAACATGCCGGAGGACCGGATAAACCCGCCTGGGAAACTCAAGATTGCTCCTTCAGGTGTCCCCCGCCCCAACCTCCGGATGCCCGGAGTGGAGCTGGCACGGGAACCCCGAGTCCAGGGTGCCCCGCCTGGGCTCGGGAATCCAGCACAGGTAGCTAACAAGTTCTAGGACCAGTCCTCTTCTTCCGCTCTCTCAGGGCTTGGTATCCCCTCTTAATCCCTCGCCCCCCCCCCCCCCAATCCCACGTCCAATAAAGTGAGTGGAAGTGGGTTGAAATATGGGGGAGGGGTGCGTGGCGAGAGGGGGTAGACAGGAAAAGAGAGATGCCTCCCACACCCAACAGCGGTGAAGTACCTGGAAAGGTGAGCATGCACTTCCCCGCCCACCCACACCCCACTCCTACCGTGGGGTCCAAGAAGCGCCCCGTAATCTCGGCTCCTCCAGCCTCCCCCCGTCGTCTCCCCTGCCAACCCAAGTGCGGTTACCTGGCGCGCGGCGCGCGGAGGGGAGCCCGGGCGCCTCCAGGTGCTGCCTTTCCGGGAGCCGGGTTGCAGCAGGAAACTTGCCGGCGCTCGCGGGCAAACTCTCGTGGACTCCGCCCCGCCGTGCGCGGTTAGGTCCGAGGGAGCCGAGCGCCGCGACCCCGAGCTGGGGCAGCTGGAAGTCGGGCGCTCACCCGCGCGGGTCGGGCCAGGCTGGGCTGCGGCACCTCCTCCGCGCCCGCCGCCGCCGCCCGCTCCACCTCGCAGCTCCGCCCCCTCTTTCATCTTCCTCGCCGCCCGCCCTCCCGCCCGGCCTTCTCTGCCTTTGTCATTCTCTCCCCTCCACCCCTTTTTTTTTCTTTTACTTTCCGGCCTTACTCAGCGTGCCCAGTCGCCTCCCTTCCCAGCCCCGGGTCTGTCCCGTTGCTCAAGTGCCACCCCTAGCCCTGTCAAGGAAGCAATTATCTTTGCTGTCAGTTTCCTAATTCCCCTTCTCCTCTTCCCTCTGCGCTAGCTCTCGGATTCCTTTCCCAGGTTTTCCAAAAACACAGGCCAGAAGAACGAAGTAGTAGATTAGCAGGTTATCGCAAACACTGACTTCAAAACCTGAAGATTTCTTCTGCTTTATAGACGGGAATTGTCGTTTCTTTCTTTTCAATATATTGATTATAATACATCAGTAAGCTGCGTGTTTTACCTATGGCACAAGTGCGGTGGGGAGTTCAGTTGCGGGTACAGCAAGGGCTTCCTAGAAAAGAGCGAAGCGCCATGTGCAGTGCTGGACTCAGTAGATCTCTCAGGCCACAGTTTTGAAATCTGTTTGAGGTTGGAGTTTTGTAAGGAGAGTTAGAAAGACCAAGACTGGGCTATAGTTTCTTTTAATCATGAAGGAAAACAGTTCATCGAGATTTTAAAATTAGTTCCAAACATTATGCTAGCAACAATTTGACCAAACTAGGGCAAATAAAATTAAATGTGCCCTTGATTACTTATTTTGCATTCAGGCGGGTTCCATGAATTAACAAGGAAAAACGAGAGCTTTTTTTGTTTTTGTAGTAACTTAAGTAAGTGGTTTAACCCACCTAGATGCAACCTTAAAAATTTATACTTTTTTTTAAAAAACTGAAATGTTATCAATCTTCTGTATTTTCAGTAGTGACTTTGAAATAACACCTACTAGTGGCTTTGGAATAACACATCCGGTGGTAGTATTTCAATGAGAAATACTATTATAGTATTTGTCCAATTCTAGCTTCTTTTAAACAGAGCCTGACTTGTTTTTCTGTCTTAACATTTTACGTTGCACATTCACTCAGATAGCATCTGTCTGTGAAGTGAAGGTCCCCATTCACCACTGCATCAACCCTCTTTTCCGGAGCTGGACTTGTAAAGAAGCAAGTTAATGCTCACTGAGCTGTAGTTAACTGGCACATGCATGGTAGGCAATTGAGGAGTGCTCTTTGAATGAGTTAACCAATTTAACTTAGTCACTTTGGTTTTTTTCGCTCTGTATTCAGTGAACTCTTGAAATTGTGAGCATTCATTATATCAGAGCAGGGAGAAAATACAGACAAGCATCAAAGACCTGTACCCTGCTTCTTAGCTGCTGTCACCATACAATTTATGTGCCCTGTGCCTTCTCAAGGTAAAATAAGGGAGTGGAGCAACAATGCCATTATAACACTATGATTTCTAAAACTTTAACTTTTTTGGTAATTAATGAGGCAACCATAATGGTCAGTTCAACTTCTGATTGAATTTGCTTGAGTGATGAGCAGCTAGACATTGCCAGCCAATTATGGTATTTTTTAGTTTTTAGAAACACTTTATCATAGCAAATCAAACACTGTGATCTGTCTTCTGTTTCTAATCTTCTATCCAAAATCATTTAAAATATTTTTAATGACTAAGGAAATTGAATTTTGTTAATATCCATGGTTGGTGCATAAGGATCAAAGAAAGTGCTTAAAATTTGCATGCCAGACTTTAATGTAAGATGCATCTTCTCATGGCATCCAGTTAGGAGGTATATTGTTAAGTGAAAATAACACCTTTTAATTTTGTAGTTAAACCAATTTAATTTTTACATAGTAAATTATTTCTAAAACATTGATTCACAGCATGTTTCTAAACTCTCCAGTCTATTAATTTTCTTAGATCATTGAATTTCTTAAAATGTTAAACTATTGACTGTTTCTGGGCAAGTATGAAGCTTATGGATAAATGACCTTTTAGAGTGTAGGTTAGTAACAATTGTGGTTATAAAAGAAGTTTCTGTACCAAATCTCAAGATACATTCTATGGTGCTGTACCATCCTTTGTGGAAAGAGTTTTGATCATTCTTAGCTTGATTTGTGGAGCACACATTGCAGATACCATTGGACTAAGCACAACAAAGGCAGTGAAATTTACTGTGAAAATGTAATTAAATATGTAAAGAATGAGCCCAGAGAGTTGCTCATATGAGGTGAAAGATGTGAGTAGGGAGGACATGAGTAGAGGGTTAGGAAAAGAGTAGGCAAGAATATTTTCCTGATATCCTTATGTACAGTTAAAAAAAAACCCTAAAAAAAGTACAATCAAAATGTGAGAATAGCACCATTATGGGGCAGTTTTTGTTATTTTCAAGTTTGTGCCTTTAATGAATAGCTAAAATGATAATTCAGCAGAAGTGTGTTAAACACAGTGTTTAAGGCCGTGTGGGGATTGCAAATACCTCTAAACCATCTAACTTATTGTTCCAACTATTTTGTTATAGGAAAGCAGAGATATATTTACCTGGAAAGAAATAGTTTTACATGAGTCACTAGAGAATAGCCCTGTGGTTAGTTTCCCCTTAACTTGCTCTAATTCTGTAGGACAGGGATAAAACAAGAAAAAATGAACAGTTCATGTTCAAGCCAACATAAGCTATCCCACAGAATCAGAAAGGGAGAATGGCAGAAATCTTGAAAGAGATGATAAAAGCCATCTTAGCTAGATATTACTGGGGGAGAAAAAATAAAAAGAAACAACTCTTAAGGAAAAGGATTTAAAATGATTTTTAAAAAACTTAAGTTAGTGATATGAAATTGAAAGAATATTGGAGAACTGGATTTGGCCACATGAAACTGGGCAAGTCTTCTCCCTCTGAGCTCAGATACAACCTCTGGAGTGCATGAGGTCAGGTGTGTTGGATGGGCTCTGAGGAGCCAACTGTGAAACTTCCATGATGTATGATCAAGATCACTTATTCTGATTAAGCTGTGCAGATGATTGTTCGGCTTTACATATCGATTAATATGCTTAATAACCTCTTAAGTGAATTCTAGTCAAGAAGCAAAAAAGACCAATAGGGGATTCTCTTCGGTGGGAGAAATTCAAAACAAGAATGAGAATTCAATTAGGAATGTGGGACTAATTATCAGAATCTACAGAATACAGAATGTAGTATCGAACAAAATAGAGCTCCCCTCTGAAATATAATGAAAAACATCATCTTAACATCAAGAATAAATAGGGCAAACGTGGAAATATTAAAACTTTCCAGGATAGAAGTCCAGAAACACAATGACTTTAGCTCCTTCTATCCCAAGCTAGGTTGACCAAAATTATTGTGTGATAGAGAAGTAAATGAAAAAGCTTTGACTCTGTGACTTCTGTTCTTAACACTGTTTTAGGGCAGGAATACATTGTTTTCTTAAAAGTTAAGAAAAATATCCATAGCCATTGTGTATATACATATATGTATAGGTGTGTGACGTATGTAACTGAAACACAAATTAAGTATTAGAAAGAATATTATATTAAGTATTAAGAAGAGGGCAGGCAATGGTGGCGCAGTGGCAGAGTTCTCGCCTGCCATGCCAGAGACCCAGGTTTCATTCCTGGTGCCTGCACATGCCGAAAACAAAAAAAGTATTAAGAAGAATATTGGAAAAAAATAGGAAAGCAAAGGGATAAATTACATTGCTAGAGAGAGTCTATGATAAATAAGGATAAGCTATGATCCTTAGAGAAATAAAAACTTTGAATTATATGAGCAAATAATATCAAAGAGAAAAACTAAAAGATAATTATAAGTAAAATGAAATAAGATGTGTTGTTTATTATAACTATGTGTCTGCTGTTTGATACAAGCAATGACTCAAGGTCAAATAAATTAGAATAGTCAGCACCTTATAATCTTGGTAAATAGAGCTGGTCAATATATATATATTGATTGGTTAATTGAATAAGAACTGCTTGCAGTTATTTTAGGAAAATCAAAGTCACTTGGGAAGTTATGTATGTAATTTCTTAAACTAAGCAAGTATGAATCTATTTTTTAAAAAAATTAAAAATTGTCCCCTTAAAGTTCTAAGGGATGAAATTTTATAAAATTTTCATCATTGTGCTTATATGTAGCAAGACCTTGGTTGTAAATAGATAAAATGTAAAAATATAAATGTGCCTCTGTACCAAGAATTGATATTGTACATCTTGATGTTTTCTGATAGTTGATTAGAATCGGGAAACTTCCATGTGAATAGTTTGCAAGAGAATGCAATACTTTCTTCTAAACCAATATTTGGGCACACACATTTTTATTTTCCAAAGTGGGCTTAGTTTTTTACCTGGATAGTCAAAGATATTCGTAAACAACTGCAAGACCTTACATCAGAATAATTTGCAATGGTCTGAATTGACTGGAAGCCTTCTATACCTTGAGTTTCAATTGTGATGAGGGATGAGTTTGTGATAGAGCCTTCCTTGTCATATATTTTACTAATTAATAATTCATCAAGTGTGGGAGCCCAGGGGCAGAGTCGTTCTCTGAATCTTTGTGAAACTCTAAAGCATGCAGCCAGCTTGCATCACCTGGGTCAGTTAATGTTTAAGCTAACCTCTTTACAAAGGAAAAATGCGTAGATGATCAATATACCTAAGAAACAACCCCCCTTCTGCATAAGATGTTAATCTATACCCTACTCCCCCTTCCCGGAATCATGTTTACTGTTAACCTATAATCTTTTTCACCAGACCCCTCTGCTGCTTTTGTCTCGGGCCCCTACAGCTGGCCCTGTTGATTCCCGCCTAATTGCGGAACGCTTTCACACCAGGCTCTGTACCGGCTGCCATCAGAGCAGCTTGATTCCCTGGCTGACTTCCTTCCTTCACGCCTGTAAGTAAATTCCTGTAACAAAGTTCATGTCTCGGTCCATGCCTCGTGCTTTCTTTGGTCTCTCAGCTGGAAAGGCCCCTGCAGGCAGGGACACTGAGAATGGCCTGTCTAGTCAGTGTGGGTGCTATGTGCTGGTGCTTTGGATATACAAATGAGTGGGGCATGGTCCCTTTTCATAACGTGATAACTAATGAACTCAAATCACCTGTCATTGAATTTAGAAGTATGACACGGGGAAAAAGGACAGATTTGCTGGTGTGAGTCAAAGAAAACGAAAAATCCAAATATCTTTGTGATTTCTGTTCAGTGATGTGTGTGTGTGTGTGTATGTGTGTGTGTGAAATGGAGAGAGAAAGTAAGGAAGCTGATAGGAGATGTGATGAAACCAAGAGAGTATGTCAATGATGTATCCATGTATCCTAAGATAAAATACGGCATTTGAGCGCAGGGAGTAATTCTGAATCCACCCTTCCCAGGCAATGAAATATTTCGTTGTCCAGCACTAGGCATGATTGTGGCATCTGCTTCACCTCACCAGATCTAATATCATTTAAGCCTAGATAGGCACACCATGGTGACTAGTTTATTTTTAAGGAAAGGATTCTGTCAAACTGTTCATGCAAAGTGTGCTATAGCTAAAAGCGGGATATATATATATGTGTGTGTGTGTGTGTTTTGAAATTAAGGTAAACAAGGATTTTTCGAAACCTGATGTAGAAGATGAAAAAAATTAGTGTAAAATTGAAGAAATCTTATTCTTGGCAGCTTCATACATACTATTATATATAGTATGTAACATCAGCAATCTATTACAAATATTATATTCCAAGGTCTATATTTAAAAAGAGCTGAAAATTTTAGTATCATTAAAATTTGTGGTATTTATTTAGTTACATCTGAATCTGTGTCAACAGATGGTTATTCTAGAACTACTTGAATATGTAGGCTACTTAAAGGTCTTTTTCTTGGTATAGAACTGGAATTTAAGAACTTTTCTGATAATATTTAGAAAAGAAGAGAAAAAAGAAATTGATTTTCTGCTTTTGTATTTGTGAGGGTTAATGACAGTGGGGCTTTAAAACTTGAAAGACTGTCTTCTTTTAGGGGAAAAGATGCCAATTCTGGCTTATAATTATGAAAGTAACATTGAATGTGAGATGTTAAAATAAGAGTAAACAAGTTCTGGATATGATCTCTTGCTAACGTCCATCCTTCAATATGTTTCTTAAATTTCCAAGAAGAAATGAGACTTTATTCAAACACTTCAAAAAACTGTCATGTTTCAGGTCATAAGGAATCATGCATTTATTAATTAATTTTAGAATATTAAAATCTTAAAGATATATCACTATTAATTTAAGATCTTTCACCAGCTTCTTCTCTCTCTTCTTCTCTTGGTTCATGTTCTATATGCAAGCCACTCAGCTGAGCACATTAATTCTTAATTTCAAAGCACCAATATTGCTTTTTAAAACTCCCCAGGCACAAGGTAAGCCCGTAGTATAGTTACATATTGATTCAATGTAATATTTAGATGTTGGGTCATATTTTACAAGCTTGCACGTCATAGCTGAAACATCTTTCATGCTTTCTTTGTCATTTTAGGAGGAACCATTTAATGAATCTGCACATAGATGTTCAATTTGCATTATCAGACACATTTGACTGCACTTCATGGAGTGCTAAATCACTTATACATTATGCAAATATCCTGAAACTATAGAACTGTACTATTATTTATTTTTTTAACCACTACTAAAAGCAAAGGAGTAAAATACATGGTATGTTCTCTTTTGAACACTATCGATATATTTGGGTTACATGTTCAAATATCTTCCCCAGCACAGGAGTTTGCCCATGTCTGCTGTCAAGCTGACTGCAGACTTTAATAGGAGAGGGAAGTGAAATGTGTTTCAGTGTGACAATAAAGCTGGAAGGAAAGCAACCTTTTTAACATAAGGAATGTAGAAACAAATATATACCAATTTAGGGATTTCATTTTAAACATGGTAAATACCAGTAATTGAAGCATAAAAATGGAATGTTTAACAGGCACTCTGTAGCCATAGCCATGAATAAACTTTTAAATCACTCTTCAGATTAAATGCAATAAAGTGGTATTACTTTTATCCATACAGAATTATTGTAGGTGGCTATATAAATGACTATAATTTGTAAGATGAAACAGAACAATGAAGAAATTATCTTAACCATAGAAAACACATCAAGTTAGGGAAGAAAAGGAGAGTCTAGTGTTTGTTATTCCTTCCTATTTTTCTTGCTTATCTAGAAAGCATGTTTGTTAATAAAAGGAAGTAGCAAATTTCTGTAAGTTCCATCACCTACTTTAGGATCTTCTCACTTTACAGATTAAACATGGCCTCTGTTAAACATTTGTTGTTAAAATTAAATTGCAGTCGCATAAGAAAATTTATTTCTTAGAACTGTTTTTTTATCCATGTGTTTCCTGTCTGTTAAAAATAAATTAGAGAACTAAATAGTATGTGACAGTAATTTATGAATTTTCTCCATTGTATAAATATAAGGAATGAACAGGTACATAACTTAATGAAAACAGAACTATAATAACAACTGAATTAGAAATGCATAGACTTGGTATTATGATGTCCATTTGACAGATAAAATTATGGAGGCCAGGAAAATTTTAGGAGGATTCTAACCAGGTCCTCTGCTCAGTTTTGAGGTCCATAATCTCAGAAAAAGATGGAAAACAGAGATAGAATTTGGAGGTAAGCTACAGAGATTACATGAAGTGCTCACCATAGGTCCTGGCATATGGTAGGCATGCAGTGATTTATTTATTGACAAAATTTAAATAAACCAGAGAGGATTGTGGAAAGATAGTAGAATAGAAAGTTCCAGGGATCAGTCCCTCTGCCAAACAACTATTGAATTGGCAGGAACTATCTGGATCAACTATTTTGAAACTTCAAAATCTAGTAGAACACTATGCAGCACCCAGGGAGGAGCAGGAGGAAGTGGCTGGTGAATTGCAATAAATACAAGTGGGGTTCACCCTCCCTGCAGCAGTTACCACCCCTGGTACCCCAGCCTTGTGGTGGGCAGCAGTGAGGACTACAGCCTGGGCTTATGGCGCAACTTGCCAGTGTGAGCGTGGGTCATAAAACTTAGTCCTCCAAATTCCAGGGCTGAGTGGTCAGCTCACAGATTACTACTTTTGATCAGCCATTTCAGATCACTGGGGGCTGGCTCTGAGGGTGATCATTGTTCCAACCCCTCGGGCAAAGCCTGCAGAGAAATCTTAAAGACAAAAACCTTCTTCAAAACTAAGGAAGAGTTAAAGGACTTCATTAACTCGGAAAGTTCTCAATCAAGAAAACAACTTCAAAAGCCATAGAAGTTTCTAGTGCCCTTGCTGGTCTTGCCTCTACCCCGCCCGCAAGGCCGTGGTGGATCAGCTTCCACTCCCACATGGGTTCCTGCTTTCCCATCACATGGAAATGTCCTCTTCTTTCTCTTCTGGGTTTCTGCAGACTTCCTGCTTCTGGCTCCAAACTTTGGCTTTCTCTGAATTTCTTCTGATTATAAAGGACTCCAGTAATCCAGAATAAGGCCCAACCTCATTCAATTGGGCCACATCTTAATTAAAACAACATCTTCAAGAGATCTTATTTACAATGAGTTCATACACACAGGAATGCAAATCATGATCAAGAATATATTTAAATCGGGGTACATAATTCCACCTACTGCACTGCCCTCATGGTGTTTCTACTCTAGTGGGAAAAGAAGGACACTGAACAAGTTTACAAATAAATAAACAGGATAAGTAAAGGCTGTGAAAATTTTTATAAAGGAAATAAACAAGGTTATTTGACAGTTAAGAGAGGAAGCAAAGTATTTAAGTTTGCTTCACCACAAAGGAGGTGAAGTTTGAGATAAGTTCCTAAAGAAGAGAAGGAATTAACTAAGCCAAAGTTCTAGGAAACAGTGCACCAGGCAGAAGGATCAGCATGTGCAAAGGTCCTGTTATTTAGAGAATAGAAAGGAAACCAATGGTCTGTGGCAAGGTAACCATGAACTGAGGTTAAAGTAGGAGAACTCAGCTCACCGTGAGATTGTAGGACTTGATAAGAAGTTCACAGTTGATTTTGTGTGCAGTGGGAGCCACTGAAGAGTTTTAAGCAGAGATGGTGTGATTGATGTCTCTTGATAGTCAATGCAAATAATCAATTGTTTGAGTTAGTGCAGAGGTCATATTATCTTTACATGGATTAGAATATTTTAAAAAATAAAATAATTTCCTCTTGAGGATTGTTCTATATATGGGCCTACTTCTAGGTATGTGGAATTAATTAGCTTATTAATCATAAAGAGAGGACTCTTTATGTCTCATTACCCACCCATCTACAAACATACACAGTCACACATGAACATGAATATATATATATGTACACACACACACACACACAATATAGGAAGTGAATTATTATTGTTTAAAACTTACATATGAACATGAATATATATATATATATGTACACACACACACACGCACAATATAGGAAGTGAATTATTATTGTTTAAAACTTACATATTTAATGAAAATCAAAAATCACCCTATTGGTGTCATGGGATTCAGGACTGGGCTTGTAATTAATTCTTGTGAAATTTTGCAAATGGTGATGAAAGGATCTTTCATTTGGCTAAAGTGGTCAATAGATGGAAGATTTTTCAAGGTCTCCTTCAATTTTTACTCTTAGTATTTCCTTCAAAATTGAGGAGCTCTTTGGAGTTTCATACCTTTAAACAACAGTAATCTCGGGAATCTGCTTGTTTTATGATTTATTAAGAATAATTCCTAGCTGGAGCTGCACACCCATGAATTGGATACCAGGAACTGTACACTTTGATGACAGGAGACAGCAGGGTCTTATCTCATTGCCTAACAAATTCTGGCTATATTTCTTGGTATTTGGAATTCTATTTCACAATTTTGTTGTTGTTGTTTTAATCGTGTTATAAATTTGTAGGCTGTCCAAAATCCCTAGAGGCAAAATAATTCAGAGGAGAAAACATATCCTAGAGTTAGTTATGTAGGAAATTTGTTGGCTTAAGATTGCAAGAGATATGACGGAGGAAATTTAAAGGAAAGGTACGTATTTGTGCAGACTGAACCTCGGTGAGCCCTGCTGAACCTTGAACCTCAAAATTTTAATGTAATCTGGACTTTCTATACCTCTCTTTAAACAACTGTACTATTGAACATCCTATTTTAGTTTCCTGGGCTGCTCAAAGCAAGTACTATGAAATGGGTTGGATTAAACAATGGGAATTTATTTGCTCACTGTTTTGAGGCCAAATCAAGGCATCATCAAGTTGTCATCAAGGCAATGCTTTCTTCTTGAAGACCAGTGTTAGGGGGCTGGCAACAATCCTGGCTCCCTGTCACTTGGCAAGGCACATAGCTGAGTCTTCTGGTCTCTCCCTTCTCTTCCAGATTGCATCTTCTTGCATCTGTTGCTTTCTTTCTCACTTTCTGTATTCATTCTGTTTATAAAGGACTCCAGTAATAGGATTAAGACTGTATCCTGAATGAGGTGGGTCACACCTTGATTGAAGTAGCCACATCAAAAAATCCTACTTATGAGTTCAGAGGCACAAGAATGGACTATATTTAAGAACCTGTGTTTTCAAACTACCACACATCCCTAGTTTTTTTGTCTAATTTAAAGAAAGTTTGCAATATCCTTTTATCCATAATGTAAGGGCTTAGCAATGGTTTCAAAGAAGGTGGCTTTGAAAGTGATGAAATTGCATCACCCTAGGGTAGCTAGATAAAAAATAATAAGATTAGAAATATGGTACAAAAGGAGGAGGTAGACAAAATTATTTTCACCATTGATGATCTAATTAACTTAATTTCAGTGAAATTCACTGATTACAAGACTTGTTCCCATCTGGTTGTAGTATATTGTGATGGTCAGGGTCATGTGTTAACTTGGTCAGGTGCTGGTGCCCAGTTGTCTGGTCAAGCAAGCACTGGCCTATCTGTTGCTGTGAGGGCATTTCATGGACTTAAATCATGAGCATGTTGGTCGCATCCGCAGCTGATTACATCTGCAGCCAGTAAAGGGGAGTTTTTATGCAGTGAGTGGCACTTAAAGGCTTTTAAGGAGAATTCAGAAGAGAGAATCTCTCTTTCCACTTCAGCCAGCCAGCCAGCCCTCTCCTGGGAGTTTGTTGAGGACCTTCATTGGAGCTGCCAGATTGTGACTGCCCCATACATTTTGGACTCTTACAACCACATGGTTGCATGCAACACTTTTATAAATCTCATATTTACAGTTCTCTAGAGAACTCTAATATAGATATGCATCTCTGTTTAATCAGATTATTGCCTACATAATAGTTCACTGTCTTATGCATTAAGAATATCTGGTTTGCCAACTCTTGAAATATTAGACCATTGTGATAGATATTTCCTGTTTTCTCCTCCAGAATGAAATTTCACCCTTTCCCACCCTGACCTGTTCACATTTCATTTATGGACTTTGTGGGTTGTGTTTCCAGACCAGCATGGGTTGCATCAACAGATTTCCTTGATCTATTGCTTCCAATGAGCTCTGCCAAAGGAATCATGAGTGGGAGATTAGAAAAAGCAGAGAAAGAAGATACTCACTGATTCCCTTAATTCTCTCTCTCCTGGGTTCCCTAGGGTGGACTGAGATGCTCTTTCCAGAACCACAGCCCCTTTCAGTGAGTCCACTCTCAATAGCCTACCTACTGTGGGCCCAAACACTCCCTCCCCTCTCCCCTCCAAGCCTAAGGGTGGTAACTCTCTACCTTCTTTGCCTTGCTAGCCCTGGGGTTCTACACTATTCCTGGCTGATTTCCTTAAAACTTGCCCACATCTTTGTATATAGACCATTTATTAAACTTTTCTCAATTTACCCAGTTTCAGTATGTCCTCCTACTTGGACTCCTCTCTACACTAGAGAGAAGCCATAAAACCTGGTCCTTACAGAGCAAAGAATAAATATATTTCCAGTTCAATCACATTATTTAACAATAAGAAAGCAGCTTAACTTAATCAGCCATTTACCACTCATTAAACATATATTTGTTGAGTATCTAGGCACTGTGTTTGGTACTAGGGATAGAACAGTAGTGGGTCTCAAGGAGCTAAGCATCTATTGGAAGAGAACTATTAGAGGTGATCATGTTTTATTAAGAAATGCTTGCAGAAGACATGAGCGTTACTTAACCTGAGGTAACAGATAGGGACAATCAAGGAAAATTTCCAGGAGTGGCAACTAAATTCAAATTTGAAGACTGAGGATGGAAGACAGAAGGGCAATATGGGGAGGGATGGGATTGTTCTGTTAGATGCAAAAATATGTACCATGGTCCAGGGATAAGAGAGTGGGTGGCATGTATGGAGAACAAAAAGTGACTCAGTCTGATAGAGTATACAATACAATGGGGTGAGTAATATAAGGTTGCAAATGTTAGTGGGAATCTTGTATGCAGTTCTAAGGAATCTGAACTTTATTCCAAAGCAATGGGGAGACTGAGGTAATAAGCAAGGGAATAACACCTCAAAAAACTAATGCTGGCTACAGTGTGGAAAATGCACAAGGCTGGAGGTAGCAAATGAATTAGGGGAATTCTGAGTTAATCTAGGCAAGAGATAATAGTAGACTTAGCTAAGGACTTAGCAGTTGTGATGGGAAAAAATGGAGAGGGTAGAAAGATGTAATTGACAGGACACTTGCTTATGTTAATACAACAATGCTGTAGTCAATTGAATTTCAGATATTCATAACTCTGCTTATCAAGGTAAATTTGAACCTCAAACTTGTAGCCTTTCAAGAATTTTGGGCAAGCATTTCTGTTTTTACTAAAATAGCCATTGCTAGAGATCTCATGAATCTCTTACATTGTACTGTTACAGTGACTTGCACAGGGCCATCAATATAGTTTGCCCAAAATAAATATTTGCCGGCTGAATTAATCAGTTTTTTAAAAAACTGTATTTATAATGTACCTTTAGGGTTAGTAAATTTCCATTATGTGCTTTGTAAATTCATTTTATCATTCAGGGCAAATACTAATATTAAGCAAGAATAAAATCTTATTAAATGTTCTAAAAATAATTTACAACGGCCCCTTGTGGTAGTAATGATATTCCAGTAATAAATTTTAAAGGTCTCCACAGAACTGCTCTTTTCCTGCGAAATAAAAATTCTTTCAAATTCTATCTTCATGATCTTTAGCACCTATTTCTTTTCTTATCTATTTTTAGGCAGTACAGCATGCATTAAAGTGGGAGTAAGATACTATATTACCTTTTAGTTAGTGAAATACTATGCTTAGAGCAAAGAAATACATTATCTTTTTAAAAACTTTTATTTTGAAATGATTTGAAACTTACAAGATAGTGAAAAAATGATGCTAACCCCATACATCTATATAGTAGCAATTTAATCAACTGGCCATGAAATATCCTTGCAATAATGGTCAGGCTAGTGCTTTTCTGACCAGACAACTGGGCATAATCACTTGGCCACGTTGACACCTAACTATGAAAGTCCACCCCTTGTCAACTTGGCAGGTATAAATATCACTTTGAAACATGCTTAATTTCCAAATAGAACACAATAACAGACATATGTTTCACCCAACAATATACAACTGTACTGTGTACAACTGGAAATACACTACATCTCTCCAGAATAGGGTACAAGTCCTTAGGTAACATTCACTCTTAAACTTCATGTCCTATTATTTAAATACTGTAGCATGAACAATACACATATCATATGATAAGAGGAAAATAAGATAATTGCTTATGTACAAATGCAAACATACTTATAACAAAACAGGGAGGAAATATTAATACAATCATGATCTTCATCATAGAGTGGATGCTGATTCAGAGCATACACAGCCTCCTGGAAAACATTGCTCCAGCCCTGCAAATTATTGTAACCTAGATGGCACCATAATTGGGTCTTCAAAAGGCTATTCAAACATTCTATCAATCCCGCTGCCTCTGGATGATGGGGAACATGGTAAAACCAGAAAGTTCCATAAGCATATGTGCATTCCCACACTTCATTGGCTGTGAAGTGGGTTCCTTGATCAGAAATAATGGTGTGTGGAACATGATGGTGGATAAGGCATTCTGTTAGTCCATGGTTGGTAGTTTTTGCAGAGGCATTGCATACAGAGAATTCAATCCCGTATTTGGAGTATGTGTATATTCCAGTTAGAACAAATTGCTGCATTCCATGATGGAAGTGGCCCAGTGTAATCAATCTGCCACCCAGTAGCAGACTGGTAACCTTGGAAAATATTGCCATCTCAGGGACTGAGTGTGGGTCTCTGCTGCTGGCAGATTGGGTACTCAGTAGTGGCCAGAGCCAGGTCGGCCTTGGTGAATAGAAGTCCATATTAATGAGCCCATGCATACACTCCATCCCTACCACCATGCCCACTTTGTTTATGAGTCTATTGGGTAATGGCAGGAGAAGCTGAGGAAAGAGGATGACTTGTATCCACAAGATGGGTCATCTTATCCACTTGGTTGTTAAAACTTTGCTTTGCTGAAGTCACTCCCTGGTAAGCATCACATAGATATAAATATCTTCATGTTCTTTGCCCACTCAGAAATGTCTATCCACATACCTCTTCCCCAGACCTCTTTATCACCAATTTTCAAATCATGTTCCTTCCAAGTCTGACTGACCATCCAGCCAAACCATTAACAACATTAATGAGTCAGTATACAAATGCACCTCTGACCAGTTCTCCTTCCAAGCAAAATGAATAACCAGGTGCACTGCTTGAAATTCTGCCCACTGGGAGGATTTCCCCTCACCACTGTCCTTCAGGGACACCCTGGAAAGGGGTTGTAGTGCTGCAGTAATCCACTTTCAGGTGGTCTCTGCATATCGTGCAAAACCATCTGTAAACCAGGCCTGAGTTTTCTCTTCCTTAGACAATTGACTATAAGGAACTCCTCAAGGGGCCATAGCCTGGTCTGGGAAAGAAAACTTAATATGGTGGAAGGGAGACAATGGGCAGTTAGGCCACTTCCTTATGTAGCTTACTTGTGTCTTCAAGACCTGCTGTAGCCTTATCTCTAATATACCATTTCCATTTTATCATGGAGTGATGCTGTGCATGCCCAACTTTATGGCTTGGTGGATCAGACAACACTCAGCTCATAATTAATAGGTAACTCAGCTCTCATGGTAACTTGGTGGCCCAGGATTAAGTGTTCAGTATCTCCTAAGGCCCAGTAACAGGCTAAAAGCTGTTTCTCAAGGAGAGTAGTTTTTTTTTATGCAGTGGATCATAATGTTTTGCTCCAAAATCCTAAGGGTCTGCATTGTGATTCTCATATAGGGGCCTGCCAAAGGCTCCAGACAGCACCCTATTTGCCGCTGACACTTCCATCACCATAGGATCTGCTGAATCATATGGCCCAGGTGACAGAGCAGCTTGCATGGCAGGCTGGACATGTCACAGAGCCACCTCTTGTTCCAGTCCCCACTCAAAACTAGCAGCTTTTCTCATCATTCGGTAAATAGGCTGGAGTAGCACACTCAAATGAAGAATATATTGTCTCCAAAATCCAAAGAGGTGAACTAGGCATTATGCCTCTTTTTTTGGTCATAGGCGGGGCCAGATGCAAAAACTTATCTTTCACCATGGAAGGGATATCTCAACATGCCCCACACTACTGGACACCTAGAAATTTCACTGAGGTGTAGACCCTTGTATTTTTGTTGGATTTATCTCCCATTCCCTGACATGTAAATGCTTTAGCAATAAGTCTAGAATAGTTTCTACTTTTCTTGCTCACTAGGTCAAGGCAGCAATTATTATCAATATAATGGACCAATGTGATATCTTGTGAGAGGGAGAAATGATCAAGTTCCCTGTGGATGAGATTGTGACACAGGGCTAGAGAGTTGATATACCCTTGAGGCAGAACAGTGAAGATGCTGGCCCTGCTAGCTGAATGCAAACTGTTTCTGGTGGTCCTTACTGAGAGTTACTGAGATAAAAGTATTTTCCAGATCATTAGCTGTATACTAGTTGCCTGGGGATGTGTTGATTTGCTCAAGCAATGATATCATATCTGGAACAGCAGCTGCAATTGCAGTCACCACTTGGTTAAGTTTGCAATAATTCACTGTCATCCTCCAAGTCCCACTTGTTGTCTGCACAGACCAAATAGGAAAGTTGAATGGGGATGTGGTGGGAATCACCACCCCTGCATCCTTCAAGTCCTTAAGAGTGGCACTATTATCTGCAGTCCCTCCAGGAATACAATATTGCTTCTGACTCACTATTTCACTAGGTGGGGAGGTGTTGGTGGCTTCCATTTGGTCTTTGCTACATAATAGCCCTCAATCCATGAGTCAGAGAACCAATGAGGGGATTCTTCCAGTTGCTGAGTATGTTGATTCCAATTATGCATTCTGGAACTGAGGAAATGACCACAGAATGGGTCTGGGGACCCACTGGACCCACTGTGAGAGGGACCTGAGCTAAAACTCCATTGATTACCTGACCTCCATAAGTCCCTACTCTGACTGGTGGAGCAGAGTGATGTTTTGGGTCTCCTGGAATTAGTGTCATTTCTCAGGCACTGTCCAATAATCCCTGAAATATCTGATTGTTTTCTTTTCCCCAGTGCACAGTCATCCTGGTAAAAGGCCATTGGTCTCCTTGGGGGATGCTGGGAGGAAGATTAACAGTGTAAATTTTGGTCAGTGTAAAAGGGTCCTACCCCTTGGGTACCCAGCACTCCCCTTTTCTTAGGGGAGGGGGTCTGTAAACTGTCTCAAGTCTGGGAATTGATTAATGGGCCATGACTCTTTGGTTTTGTAATTCAGGTTAGACTTCTGTTCATTTGACCTAGAATTCTTCTGCTTATGCAGCACAAACAAGAATTTAGTAGACTGAGCATCTATTTTACTTCTAAGAACCCCCATGATCTACTAGCCAATGTCACAAATTTCTGTGAGCCAGATTATTTTGACTGCTGCTTTCAGTCTGCTGTCCATTGCGATGTCCATGCTCACCTTGTCTATGGTGATTCACGGTCGCCATGCGGCTTCTGCCAATTGGGATCTGATCATCCCCATTCTGTTTAAGGATTCCAGCTCAGTGACAGCAGTTCCCATAGTAATAGCTGACCTACAGAGAAGGGTGACTACAGAGCTCTTTGGGGATGGTGGAGCTAGTCTCATGAACTTATTTCTCAAGGTTCTGGTAAAAGATGTGTTCTCTGGACATTCCTGGTGTGTGTGAACAGAACTTCCATGATAAATCCCACTCTCATGTTCCAATCTCTCTAAGCCTCTTGATCCCCAGGGCAGTTCTGGCATTTCGATCTCAAGTACTGTTAGCCACCTTTTGATCCATGTTTCAGCCAACCATCCAAACAAACTGCTAATGCCCTTTCTAGCCCCTTGAGCTATAACATTTAGTGCAGGATCTCTGCTTAGTGGGCCCATATCAATAAATTCAGCTTGATCCAACTTTATATTCCTTCCGCCATTATCCTATGCCTTTAATCTTCATTCTCATACATATCCCCCTGATTTCTGTCTGTATAGATTAGAAAACTCATGCAGTTCTTTTGGAGTATAGCATAAGCTCCTCATGGGTCACACTTTGTACCTCACATTTTGGGACCTGTTGGGACTTTAGTCTAGTTCTAGGTCTTGAAGAAAAGAGGGGTAGTAAGGATGGGTCATGAAAAGAAATAGAAGTGTCTCTCAAGCCAATTACCTCAGGGCATTCATTTGCAGTTTCAGCTGGTGAAACAGGAATAGTTGCACCAGATAGAGGAATGAGGGCTATTTCCCTGAGGAGGTGCCTACAGGGTTAGCAGGCACTGAAGGGTTAATCATGTTAGGCAGAGGTTGGATGGTAGACTCCTGTGCTGGTTTGAAAGAAAGTATGCCCCCTAAGAAAAGCCATGTTTTAATATAAATCCCATTTCATAAAGGCAGAATACTCTCTATTCAATATTGTATGTTTGAAACTGTAATGAGATCATCTGCCTGGGTGACGTGATTTAGTCAAGAGTGGTTGTTAAATTGGATTAGGGGATAACATGTCTCCACCCATTTGAGTG
>PVIY010031197.1:18047-30262 GCA_004026745.1 Myrmecophaga tridactyla | reverse complement strand
AAAAAAAAAAAAAAAGTGATGTTGTAAGACATGTGGAGGTGGTGACTGCAACAGTAAACTACAGACTTATAGAAGCATAGTAGGTGTGGTAGTTAGGTTCAGTTGTCAACTTGGCCAGGTGACGGTGCCTAGTTATATTGCTGTGGACATGAGCTGATGGCATGTGAACCTCATCTGTTGCTGATTACATCTGCAGTCAGTTAGGAGGCATGCCTGCTGCAATGAATGATGTTTGATTTAATTGGCTGGTGCTTAAATGAGAGAGGTCAACGTAGCACAGCCCAAGCAGCTCAGCATACCTCATCTCAGCCCTTGCAGCTCAGCCTAGGCCTTTGGAGAGGCTGAAAGGAATCACCTCGGGGAAACTTGTTGGAGCCCAAAGGCCTGGAGAGAAGGCCGGTAGAGATCACCCTGAGCTTTCCCATGTAAGAAAGAACCTCAGTTGAAAGTTAGCTGCCTTTCCTCTGAAGAACTAATGAAATAAATCCCCTTTTATTAGTCCATCTCTGGTGTGTTACATTCCGGCAGCTAGCAAACTAGAACAGATTTGGTACCGGAGAAGTGGGATGCTGCTGCAGTTTGCAAATACCAATCATGTTGGACCAGTTTTTTTTTTGATGAATAAGGGGAAGATTTTGGAGAAACTGTGAAGAGAATGATGGAGAAGTCCTGGAGAGCTTGAAGAGACTGTTGGTGTAAACGGAATCACTGCCAATCTGGACAAAGGTGGACACAAAAGGGACAAATTGGAGTTTGCAGAGTGAGAACCATGGAAGCTCGGGTCTGAAGGCAAGAAACCTCAGGCCAGGCAAGTGGATCCACCCATATACATGGAGAGGGTGAGTTTGCCCTGAGGGCAGAGGATGAGCCTCCCATCTCATTGCAGTGGAAGAGTTGTGCAGCTTCAGGCCTTTGAGAAGGTATAGCATGCTCCTTGGGGACTGGGGAGAGCCTGGCTGCCACAACATGGAGGGTTGAGCGTGTGCCCCGGAAATGGCAGAGAGCCTAGGTATGGCCCTAATGCTTGGAGAGGGTAGAGCTGAGAAAAAAGTGGTCTCCTCAATGTCCCCCGAGGTTGATTTGGAAAGAGGTGGGCCATAGCATAGGCCCTTGGAAAGGGTGGGACTGCCACTTTCTAAAGTTGAAGGATAAATGTCTTTCAGACTTTGAAATCCAATGGAGTTTCTCTGCAGGTTATCAGAACTGTTGGGTCTTGTGACTCTTGTGTTCCTTCCAATTTCTCCCTGTGGAAATGAAAACCTGTATCCTGTGACTGTCCTCCTTTGCATATTGGCACGAGATAACTTGTTTTGAGATTCATAGGTCCACGGCTAGAAGAGAATTTTTTGCACCTTAATGTCGTTTAAAGTGATGCCTGTAGTTGCCAGGTTGACAAGGGGTAGACATGTGGTAGTTAGATTCAGCTGTCAACTTGGCCAGGTGACGGTGCCTAGTTATATTGCTGTGGACATGAACCGATGGCATGTGAACTTCATCTGTTGCTGATTACATCTGCAGTCGGCTAGGAGGTGTGCCTGCTGCAATGAATGATGTTTGATTTAATTGGCTGGTGCTTAAATGAGAGAGTCCAACGTAGCACAGCCCTTGCAGCTCAGCCCAGGCCTTTGGAGAGGCTGGAAGAAATCATCCCAGGGAAAGTTTTTGGAACCCAAGGGCCTGGAGAGAAGACCAGTAGAGATCACCCCGCACTTTCCCATGTAAGAAAGAACCTCAGTTGAAAGTTAGCTGCCTTTCCTCTGAAGAACTAATGGAATAAATCCCCTTTTATTAAAAGTCAGTCCATCTCTGGAGTGTTACATTCCAGCAGCTAACAAACTAGAATAATAGGCAAGGAAAGAAAATTGAAATCTAGATTACATGATCACTCTAATGAGCTAACTCTGCCTCCTTTGTGAGGGAAGGTATCTAATATAATCAAACTGCTACCAGATATTTGCTGGTCCTTCAGGGGCTCTGGTATCCTTTGGGGCTCAGAGTTGGTTCTGCTTCAGAAATTGGGCACTGGTTTTTGTTGCCAGGGAGCTTTGGAAAATGTAAGTTCATATTGTTGAATCCATGCATAGTTTTTATTTCTGCCACCATTGCCACATTGCTCTTGAGCTTGATGTGCAAATGCTAGCTGGCAGTGGGAGGAGGTGGATTATAATTTTGTCCCTTCCTTAGTGGGGTTTTTTGGTGAGCATTCATATGGGCCATAGTTATTCTCACAATTTGGGTCCATTCATAGAGTTACATGCTTCTTTTCCTAACTTTCCCTCCAATCCTTCTATCTCATTCATTCCAAATGTGGGAACATCAGATCAAACCATTAACAACCTCCAAGGAATCTGCATATTTCTAATCTCAAATCATTGCTATTTACAAGCAAATTAGACAAAAAGATTTCAACTTTCCACTCACAGGAAGCATTTTCCTTCTCCACTATCCCTCAAGGCACTCCTGAATAGGTGTAAAACATTTCAGCAACCCCCTTTCAACCAGGATCAAATATATCATGCATTACTTTTTGTAAAGTCAGTTAAAGTTTTACAGGCCACTTTCTTGAAGTCATGAGTGTGGGGTAAGGAGTGATGGAATTAGGTCCTAAGCAGGTATGCTGAAAATATGAACCACCAGCTCATGCAAATTGTGCTTCCAGAATGTGGAAAACGAACCTCTGAAAAACACTTCTGCTTGACAATATTATGCTACAGGGTGTGCTCAAAATTTATGGCTAGGCAGATGAGATAACATACTCACAATGGTCAGCTGGTGTCCCATGACCTGACAATTAATCTCCTTTAAAGCTTAGTAGCAAGGTGTTTCTCTAAAGGAGAATAATTACTTGCTGAAAAGGGCATGGCTTTCTTCCAAAACCCTGTGGTACTCCATAAGATTCTTGTATTATAACTTGCCATGGGCTCTATTCAGCATCCTCATTTGCCTCGTTTGATATTTTAAGCACTGTTAGATATGAGGGGTCATAAAGGCCAAATAACAAAGTTCTTGAATGGTGGTTTATAACAAATAGAAAGTCCTCTATTGATTTGGGCCCCACTGAATGGGGAGGAGCCTTTTATGTCATTCAGGAAATCAGTCAGAGCACTACCCCAAATTTGAGAGTGTTGCCTTTCAAATCCAGAGATACATAAAATGTTTGGCTTCTTTTTCCATGAGAGGAGATACAAAGTTAGAAAGTTTACCTCTACTTTCTAGAGGAGGTGCTTTCTCAACATATCACAGATCATTAGATCCCCAGAAACTTTACAGAAGTGGCAGATCCTGATACTATCTTGGAATTTTGTGTCTTCTCGTATACATTATCTTACCAAGGAATCTAGAGGAACATACTCTTTTTTTATCCCATAGGAGATCAATGATATATAAGATGGTGTATTCAAGGACTAACTTTTAGCTTAGAATCAGGAAGTTAACATAACTTTGAGTAAAAATGATGAAAATGTACTGAAAGCTCTGTTAGGTAAAAGCAAGAATTTTGATGTCTAAACACTAATGAAAAGAAAAAAAGCATTTTCTTTGTTAATGGCTGTATATCAGATACTAAGACTATATTGGTTTTAATAAGCAAAGTGACTAAACCCATAATAGTAGACACATTTGGAGACAGCCCTGGATTAAGTTTATGATAATCCACTGCTATTCTGTAATACCCATCTGGCTACTACACTGATCAAAGAGGTAAGTTAAATAGGGATGTGATTGGAATCGCCACCTCTGCAACTCTCAAGTCTTTGATGGTGGAACTAATTTCTGTATGAATAGTGGAAGTTCAAAGAGTTTTTACTTGCCTATATCTGTAATAATACTCCATAGATTAGGGAGCTAATCCAAATTCTGGGTGCACCTATTCCAACTATACACTCAGAACTGGGGATACCATCACATGGTAGGTTTAGGGTCATTCTGAGCCCTTAGTAGGTGGACTTAATCAATAGCCATAATCCATCTCCAATTATGAATGGTATACCACAAAGGTGTTTAGCATAGTTAAGAGCCAGTGTAAATAAAGTTTCAAAGTAATGGGTATTTCCTTTTTAGTGCATATTTATCCTCATAAATGACCATAGTTTCCATAGAAAAACTAGAAGGAAGATGTCCAATACCTGCTTTTATGTTATTGCAAGACTCTTCCTTGTGAGTGCCTTTCTTACCTTCCAGGTCTGTGAAATTACTCAGATCAGAGAACTGGGTGAGGAAAGTAACTTCCTATTATAGTGGATCAAATCATCCCTTTGCTTGCCAGCCCTAAAGTTTTTCAGTTGTACAAATCAAGTAGGATCTTAATGGGTTATCCACTATTTCAATGATTGGCTTACTACAACCAAGGATCATTGAAAGTCAGACCATTCTGCCCATTATGTTATCCATAATTGATTATTAAATACTAATATTCAACTCCTGTTTTCATTTCCTAAGCTGCTGAAAGCAGATACCATGAAATGAGTTGGCTTAACAATGGTAATTTATTAGCTTAAAATTTTGAGGCTGAGAAAAATGTCTGAATCAAGGTATCATCAAGATGGTGCTTTTTTCCCCAAAGACAGGATGCTGAAGATCCTTGACTTCTCTGCTGTAAAATTTTGAGGCTGAGAAAAATGTCTGAATCAAGGTATCATCAAGATGGTGCTTTTTTCCCCAAAGACAGGATGCTGAAGATCCTTGACTTCTCTGCCACATGGTGGCATCTGCTGGTGTCTCTCTTCCTTTCTGGTTTTCCTTGCTTTTGGCTTCTTGCTTCTATGGCTTTCTTTCCCACTCTCTATATTCATCTCATTTATAAAGCGCTCCATAAGAGGATAAAGACCCACCCTAGGCCATGCTGTAACTGAAGTAACCTCATTAAAAGGTCCTACTAACAATCCAGAGGAATGGATTACTTTAAGAACATGATTTTCTGGGGTACATACAATAGAATTATCATATTTTCAGTGAAATCAGGGGAGCCCATTTCTAATGCAGCATCTCTGATTTATAGAATATATCCAGGTGAGGCCTTACAAGGTTTAATGAGTCTTATTAGAAGGGATATTTAAAACTTCTTTAATTGACAATGGATTCTTCAGTGGTAGTTAGCTTACTTTTGTCAAAATCATCTGGCTCCTCCCACATGTCCCTATTCCAAATCTTGGAATCTTAGTCTTTCATTATCGATGTCCTAAGGTTTCTGTTAAGAGATCTGGTTGGCCTGTAAATTTAACTGACATTGTAAATAGGCGATATCTAAGATCAATCTTTGCATTTGTTTTTGGGTTTTCATTGGCCTGCAGGAGCAAGAGACTGGAGATTCTTATAGGACAATTACTGAAAGCTCCTGATTATTGGTCTGTTTTTTTTTTTTTTTGCATGTGCAGGCACTGGGAATGAAACCCGGGTCTCTGGCATGGCAGGCGAGAACTCTGTCTGCTGAGCAACCATGGCCCAACCCAGTCTGTATTTTGAGCCAATCATTTTGGGCTTATCCTTATTTTTCTTTAAGCTGTCAAATGTCATCGGCAACAACTGCCTCTTCTTTACTGTCCTTACATATCTTCATTCCTTTTATATAGTTATAGAACACTTGATCTTCAAAAGCCTTGCTTTAATGAGTCATTCATTCCAGGTGACCACAGGTAATAATTTGATTACTCTTTTACCTTTGGTTCCATGGGCTCTGGAGTTTCATCCATTATTACCAACTGGATTTTTATTCTGTTCATCCCCAATATTATCAAATAATGGCTTCCAGATTGTCCTCATGTCCTTAAATATATGTTGCCTGTAAGCACACCTGATACAGCTATCTGCATCATTTAGGTTCTGTATTTGTCAAAATAATGCCCTTTCCCCCAAAATGTCCTGTCCTAATCCTGGGAGCCTTTGAATGTGTTAGGTTACATGGTGTGCTGGTTTGAAACTGTTATGTACAGAAAAGCCTTGTTCTTCTAATCCTGATTCAATATTGTAGGGTGTGGCCTTTTGATTAGATTACACCCATGGGGTTATGACATACCCAATTGTGGGTGTAACCTTTTGATTAGTTGGAGATGTGACTCTGCCCTTTCAAGTTGGGTCTTGATTAAGTTACTGGCGTCCTTAAAAGAGCAGACACAGGGAAACATTAAGGAGAAATGTTTAGACACAGATGTTTTGAAATGCAGAAGCCCCAGGAGATGCCAGGAATGGAGAAATCTGACAGAAGCTAGAGAAGAACTAGAATGCAGCAGATGTGGCCATGTACCTTTTCATGAGATGCTAAGCAAGCCAGGACCTGGAGAGAGTTGCTCCAGAGAAGCTAAAAAAGGACCAGCAGATGCCACATGCCTTCCCATGTGACAGAGGAAATCTGGGTGACATTTGGACTTTTTTCAGAGTCAAGGCATCTTTCTCTGGATGATGGCCTTAGAACTGTAAACTTGTAACTTAATAAATCCCCTTTATAAAAGCGGATCCACTTCTAGTATATTTCATTCCAGCAGCTTTAGCAAACTAAAGCACATAGCAAAGGGGAATTAAGATTGCAGAAGGAATTAGGTTGCTAATCAACTGAACTCATATCTCAAAATAGAGAGATTTTCTGGGATTACCTGGTTGGGCCCAGGATAATCACAAGGGTCCTTAAAAGTAGAAGAGGAAAGCAAAAGAAAGTAGTCAGAGAAAGATATGACTATGGAGGATGGTCAGAAGATTTAACATTGTTGGCTTTGAAGATGGAGGAAGGGGGGCTCTAGAAGGCGGAAAAGGCAAGGAAATGGATTCTTTTCTAGACCCTCCAAAGAGGAACAAAACCCTGCTAACACCTTAACTCTAGGAGTTCTGACATCCAGAGAGGTTTACCAGAGTGGTTAAGAGTGCCAGGTTTCTTAGTGTGTTCTGGTTCTGTTGCTTACAAGTGATGTACTTTTGAGTTCCAAGTACCTCATTTGTAAAATGAGGATAAGGATAGTACCTACCTCATAATATAGTTGTGATTAATGTGTGAGTAGATAACTGTAAAGTACTTAGAATAATGCCTGTACATAATAAGGCTTAACAGCCTTCATTAATTATTATTATTTTAATATAACTCTTCCACACCAAGAAGGCAATTTCAAGTTTTTTTTGTATGACTGACCTAATCTACGTTTCAAACTCTTATTCTGCTAATGGTGGTGGGGTTGTGGGTTGTGGGAAGGGGACTGAACATTCCTAGAAAAAAGTAATTTAAATAGTTTATTTTAGATACATATTCATTCTTTAAAATTCAGACTCCTTGTGAAGTCGTCTACCTTCTCTTACCGGCCCTCGCCTCCGCCTTTTCCTCCCCTGATGAGAACTGAGTGCAGGGAGAAAGCATACATCATCATGGTGGAGAGTGAGGCTTGTGCTGTATGCCTTCTTCTGCATCTTCTTGAGCCATCTGAATGATGTACTGGTCACATCTTATTTCTGGGTGTCTTGAGTTGTTGGCCACTGAGGCAACAACTGGTTCTGCCTGGTTTTTGGCATCAAATTGGCATCTTCTCTTGAAGATTTTGGGTCCTGTCACAGCCTCTAGACACAAGGCTCCTGCTTGCTGTGGTCTTTCATCCTGACTTCAGGCTTCTCAGCTTCTATCTTCCTGGGATACCCAGGATTCCCTTCTGTTTTCTCTCTGCACACTTTGATGTGAGGGTCCACCCTTTCCCATTCCTACAATTTCAATCCTGCCCCATGTTGAAAATTGCATGCCAAAGGCCAGGCTTCTCTCAGGAGTTTGTAGTTTTCTGAGGTTATTCATGTGGGATATGAGGATTAAGTTCCTCTGTATTTGGATTTCTCCAAACCTATTTGGATATTTCTATTCCCACTTGTATCCCTACCCAGGGTTTTGATCCTAAGAGAGCCAGGAAACCTGAGTCTAAACCACTTCATTATTTTTTCATTCTCTCTTCCTATCTCCAGCTTCCCCAGTGACTGACAGTTCATTTCTTCTTCCTCTCATTTGGGAGTTATATCCTGAGTTCTTTCCTATTTTATTCTTCAGGCTTTGGTTTATAATATTTCAAGGGAAACCTTTTGAGTTTGGAAAATCCCATTGCCGCTCAATAAAACCTATTTCTCAAAACTAGAAATGGCACCAACAAATATAATTTGCAAGTTAAAGTTGATCAATAGCTTCTTTGTTATTTACCCCTCCTTGAAAGTGTTAAATGTTCTCCATTGTGTGGGTGGGGAGCAGCATACAAATACACTATGTTAATAGTTTCAAAGTGTTTGCTTTGTCACACTATGTTGTAGATACTCAGTAATTGGGAGTTATTTGCAGTTATTTTGTGTAAACACACTTGTTCAGATGAAACAAGTAAATAATGCTTAATTTTATGCATAAGTATTGGGGTTGCTCAGTCATATATTAGAGCCCTATACCATTCATTCATTCAGTTAACATATATTCATTAGTGACCTGGTTTATGCTCTAAATATTCCATAATTCCTTTGTCAGTTTAGGCTAAATAGATGGAATATTTTTTTAACAGCAAAATTTTCTACAAAGTTCCCCAGGATTCTTCTGTAACTAGATTGAATATCGCCCAAGATAGGCCACATACATACCAAACCTATTTGTTCACAAATCAAGTTTTCAATGTAGTGTCTCAGTTCAGCAAGGTTAAATTGCTTCTCCTTTTCCTCTATTCAGTGATAACTAAGGAAGGGGGAGAATGGTCAAGTTTTGGGCAGCACTGCAGATCTTCCTGTTTTACCAGACCTGGGCCAGTACTATCAGTCGATTTGTGGACCTGCTGTTGGTTTCGTTCTCCTTCTTGTTCACCCCTGGCCATGAGTTCTGACACTGGCCAAGGCAGCACAGGCAGAGTCAGTTGTAGTGATGGATTATACTGAAGGCAAGGTGAAGTGCCACTCAGTTCTCCGATTTGTACATTGGGAAAGTATTGGTAGGATTGGTATCTGCCAATTACTGGTAAGAAATGGCATTATGTGCCTGTCCCAAATGACAGACTTTTTGACCCTGTGTCCTGGGAGTGATGTTTTTTCTATTTTTATGTAAATGGCTATGATCAGACTTGAAATAGTCATTAAGGAAGTCATCAAGAAAGCAGATAATTGGAAACACTTTAGTTATACCGTATGTTCTTGTGTAGGTCATATTTACCATGGATGGTTAATAAGATGTAAGATTCATATTAGCTTATATAAATAAGTTTTACTAGTTCTCAGTAAGGATAAAAATATAATGAATCTTCAGAGATTGTGACTTTTTTTTTTCAAGGGAGATTTTTAAGTGTTTTGCTACATGTAAAATGGCAATTTTGAATGTGCAAAACCAGCTTTTTTAGAAGGATAGCAATAGATATGTCAAGATAAAACTGAAAATGTTTACCCATGCAGGAAAATGTCACATGTAGGCAGATTGGCTTGTGAATGCAAAAGTTTCTTCTTATGTTTCTTTTGATCCTCTTAAAACATGTTTCTACCTGTATGTTAAGAAAACTCACATAGAGAGCTCATCAGTTGTGATGTGCCTACTATGAAGACTGTTTCCTTGGAAAGTGATCTCAGGTTATATACTTCTTCTGGGGCTGGAAAGTCAAATACACAAGAGATTTTTTCCAACAACTGAGATGTTTTCCAATTTTTGAGTTGATTTTTTTTCAGGATATTTATCTCTAAAACACTGGTTTAAATTATGTATTTGTAAATTGAATCATACTTTAAGTGTACTAAAGGATCTTATTTAGAAGAACTCTCAGGTGAGTGTAATGGTTGGGCAAAAATCATCTTAGACTCTGACTTATCACAACCGAATTTGGCTATTTTCAAATTTTTTTAAAAAACAGAATCTTTCTGTTATATAGTTTACATAAACTAAGGTATTTCAACTGGTTTTTTTTTTGTTTTTTTTTTACTTATTTGTGTATAAAGTGCATAGGTCTTAACTATACAGTTTGTTGGGTTTTGACAAATGTATGCACCTATGCAACCAGTATCCCAATAAAAATATCGAATACTTCCATTAATCTGCAGTGTTTCCTTGTACAACTTTGTAGTCAGTTCCTACCTTGTCCCCAACCACTATTCTGATATGTACTGCCATAATTTAATTTACTTTATTCTTGAACTTCCTTTAATGAAATACTTTTTTTTTTGGTTTATCTTCTTTTCCTCAATGTTTTTGAGTTTTTTGAGATGTGTTCACTTTGTTATGAGTATATTCTCATTCTTTTTATTGCTGTGAAGTATATCATTATATGATTATAACTCATTTTTTTAAAACCATTCACCAATTGATGGACATTTTGGTTGTTTCCAGGTTTGAGCTATTATGAATAAAGCTGCAAAGTAACATTTTTATAAAGATTTTTGCATGGACATGTTTTCATTTGTCCTGGGTAAATTTCTAGGAGTAGAATTGTTGGGTCATGGAATAGGGATATGAATGGTTTATAAAGAATAAGAAATTGGTTTTCCAAAGTGGTTGCCACATCTATCTCAAAAAAAATGTATGGGAGTTCCACTTATTGAACATTCTTGCCAATAATTACATTTTCAGTGTTAAAATTTTAGCCATTAACCAGTTATGGGTATTGAACCATATCCCCCATAAAATATCTTCATTGTTAATCCATGTTCCTATAGCTGTGAACCCACCCATTTATAAAATAGGATGTTTGAAGATATTGTTATTAAAGTGTGGACTCATTTGTGAATAGGATCTTCCAAAATCTTTAGTTGAGGCCAAATTGAATCAAGGTGAGCCTTAATCCATATGACTGGAGTCCTTACAAGCAAAGGAAATTCCTAAATAGACCATCAATAGAAGCCAGAAATCAGAGGAGTAGAACAAAGAGAGGGAGATTGTCATGTGACAGAGGATTGCTGGAATGCTGAAGACTCTGACAGAAAGCATGGCCTGTTAACACCTTGATTTTGAACTTCTAGCCTTTATTTATTTATTGAGACAATAAATTCCTGTTGTTTAGCCCATCCATTGTGTGGTATTTATCATAGGAGCCCTGGAAAACTAAAACTAAAGCAACGACGGTATGTAGTAGTATCTCAATATGGTTCTGATTTGCATTTCCCAGATGATTAATGATGCTTGGGCTCCTTTTCAGTGCTTCTTGGCCATTGTGTCTCTTGTATTTAAGTGTATTTTAAGAACCCCTTTTAAAAATTGGGTTTTTAATTATTGTTTTGTAGTATTTCTTTATATATTACAGATACAAGTCCTCTGTTAGATATATGTATCACAAATATTTTCTTAGTCTGTGGATTATTTATTCATTTTCTTTGTGTGCTTTTTGATGAGCAAATGTTATGGTTTGATTAAGTCTAGTTGATCAGTTTTCTTTTATGGTTAGAATTTTTTTTAACTTGTCAATAAAATCTTTGCCTATGCCAAGATCAGAGATATTCTCTTACATTTTCTTCTAGGGGATTTATAGTTTTAATTTGTATGGTTAGGTCAATGAAGAATCTCTAATTTTCTTGATGGTGTAGAATTGAAGTTCAGCTTTTTTTTTCTCATGGGGATATTCCATTTTTCCAGAACCTTTGTTGAAAAGATATTTTTCCCCATTGAATCACATCTGCACCTTTGCCAATAATCTATTGTCTATTTAATGTGCCTCTATAATAAAAATAATAAAATATTATACAATAAAATATTATATAATAAAATCACAATTATCATCTTAATCACTATAGTTTTAAGTAAATCTTGAACTCAAGTAGTATAAATTCTCTATTTTAAAAAAAACCTGGAGTTTTGAATGTGATTACATTAAATGCACAGATAAAGTTGGAAAACAAGTTTTAAATTTTATTTTCAATTGTTTGTTGTTAGTGTATAGAAATATAACTGATTTTATTATATTGATTTTGTAGCCTGAACCTTTGTAAACTCATCTATTAATAATTATATTAGTATAGAGTCCTTTGAATTTTTTGCATATGAATTGTCACTGATAAGTGAAGACACTTACTTTTTCTTTTCGATCCTTTATGCCCTTTATTATTTTTTTCCTTCCCTTATTGTACTGGCTAAGACCACCAGTTCAGAGTTAAATAGAAGAGTCATCCTTACTTTGTTCCTGATATTGGGGGAAATGTGTTTGTTTTTAACCACTAAATATACTGTTAGCAATGTTTTCTATTGATACCTTTTATCAAATTGAGGATGTTCCCTGTCTAGTCCTAGTTTTCTGAATTAGTGTATGTGTAGTTTTTCTAAATTT
>PVIY010031197.1:0-17947 GCA_004026745.1 Myrmecophaga tridactyla | reverse complement strand
CAAGTTATGGTTATAATTTCTCTTGTAATGTTCTTGTTACATTTTATAAAACAAATTGGGAAATTTCTTCCCCCTCTATTTTCTGAAAGAATGTGTATAAATTGATGTTAGCTCTTCCTTAAATGTTTGATTTAAATTACCAAGAAAGCCATTTTAGCCTGGAGGTTTTTTGGGGGTACATAGCTCCAAGCCACTACAAGCTCTAGGGAATCTGTGGTGATGCATTATTTCATTCTTGATATTGGTATTTTGACTTTTTTTTTTTCTTTTTCTTCCTTGATCAGTCTTGAAAGGGTTTATCACTTTTTAAAAATCTTTTCAAAAATTCAGCTTTCAGCTAAATTTGATTTTCTCTATTGCCTTTTTTCTCATTTTATTATTTTTCATTCTTTAATATTTTCTTTCATCTAATTATTTTGGATTTAATTGGATCTTCTTCTTTTCCAGAGTCTTTATGTATCAGCTTAGGTAATTATTTATAAATCTTTCTTCTTTTCTAAAATAAGCTTTCAAAGCAACAAATTGCCCTTTAAGCACAACTTTAGCTGCATCTCACACATTTTTATTTCATTAGCATTTTGTTTAAAATATTTTCTAATTTTCATTTTGAGTCCTTCTTTGATTCATGGATCATTTAAATTTGAGTTTCTTGATTTCCAAATTGTTTTTTCATGTATCTTTTGGTAACTAATTTTTAATATAATTCTGATGTGATCAGAGAAATAGTCTATATGACTTGAGTTATTTGAAATTCTTGAGACTTGATTTATTCCTCAGCATATGGTCCTGTGGTCCTTCTAGATGATTATTCCTCATGAATTTGAAAAGAATGTATATTATGCAGTTCTTGGTTGTTGTTTTTTTGTAAATATAAAATAGATCAAACTGTTAGGAAAGTGTTGGGCAATTCTTCATATCTTTACTGATTTTTTCAATTTGTTTATTAATTACTGAAAGAAGTATTTTCAAAATCTCCAATACTGTTTGTGCATTTGTCTCTTTTTTTCCATTCAGTTCTGAATTAATTGAATTAAATTCAGTTAATTTTTGCTTTGTGTATTTTGAAGGTCTGTTATTACCTGCATATACATTTGTTTGCCATATATTCTTCTTGTAATTTTTGTTTGCCATATATTCTTAATTAATTGACCCATTGATCCGTATGGAATGTCCCTCTATCTCTTGTAATATTCTGATAACATTCCTTGTCTTGAAATCTACTTTGTCTAATGTCAATATAAACTCCAAGAACATGGTAGACTTTAAAATGCTCTATGTCCATATCTCTGATCTTACAAGATACTGGTCTTCCTGTCTTTTGTCAGTCAGTGTTAAGTACATCAGGGGGCCCTGATAGTATCATAGACTGTTGGCCATTGCAATTTTCTTAAAATTGGGCAGCATTGAGACCAATGCAGGGCAGCAGAAATGGTAGTTTGTTGGGCTAAGATGATACACATAGGATACCCTGGCTTTATCTAACATGAGAAACTTTTTTGCTTTGTCTCCACCAAGCCAGTAGTTACACCATTTGTCCTGAAAGTGATTAAAACTGAAAGTGTGAGGGTTCTCCACAACCTTGGTGTTGTCAGCTTGCTAAGATTTGAGGAATTAATTTTCTTCAATTGTCCTTAGTTTCAGTATTTTTTAGGAAGTAGAAGAATTCTGTGAAGTTAGATTTGAAATATTTGAGATTCGTGAACTGAAACTTCCAGTTTGGGAGCCAGGAGAATGGTGTTTTTTAACTAGTTTATTTCTCTGAAATTCTCAATGTATAATTCTGCGCAAATCCTTTAAAACTTATTTCCTAGGTGGTGAGAAAGGGGGAAAATTCAACTTCCCCAAGTTGAATTCTTGATATTCTCACAAGCAGTAGGGACAACGAAAGCAATAGGCTAAGCCACCAATCTTGGGGATTGTTCATATGAAACTTAACCCCGCAAAGGATAGGTCAAGCCTACTTAAAATTAGGCCTGAGAGTCACCCCCAAGAGAACCTCTTTTGTTGCTTGCATGTGGCCTTTCTCTCCAGCCAACACAACAAGCAAACTCACTGCCCTCTCCCTATCTACGTGGGACATGACTCCCAGCAGTGTGGACCTTCCTGGCAACGTAGGACAGAAATCCTAGAATAAGCTGAGACTCAGCATCGAGGGATTGAGAAACCTTCTCAACAAAAAGGGGGAAGAATGCAATGAGACAAAATAAAGTGTCAACACCGAGAGATTCCAGAGTCGAGAAGTTATCCTGAAGGTTATTCTTATGCATTAAATAGATATCACCTTGTTAGTCAAGATGTCATAGAGAAGCTGGAGGGAACTGCCTGAAAATGTAGAGCTGTGTTCCAGTAGCCATGTTTCTTGAAGATGATTGTATAATGATATAGCTTTCACAATGTGACTGTGTGATTGTGCAAACCTTGTGTCTGATGCTCCTTTTATCTACCTTATCAACAGACAGGTAAAACAAATGGAATAAAATAAATAAAAGAGGGAACAAATGTTAAAATAAATTTAGATTGAAATGCTAGTGATCAATGAAAGGGAGGAGTAAGGGTTATGGTATGTATGAATTTTTTTCTGTTGTCTTTTTATCTCTTTTTCTGAATTGATGCAAATGTTCTAAGAAATGATCATCATGCTGAATATGCAACTATGTGATGATATTATGAATTACTGATTATATATGTAGAATGGGATGATCATTAAAAAAACAAAAAAAGACCTCATTCCTAGGGAAACAGAGATAGTATTATTTAACCTAACTACAATGCATGGAATTTTATAATTGGATGTGACCTTAGAGATTATCTGCTCCAAACTGGTAATTCTTATAAAGAGACTAAGGATTTACAAGGCTGAGTAGAGTGACTTGCCTGAAGACATTCGGCTTGTTTATGGTAGGAATGAAATTCCAACCCTGGACTCTTGTTAGCAGTCTAATGTGATTTTTACTCAAATATGGAGCATTTAGAGAACATTTAGAAAGAGCTCCAAGATTCCACAAGAATGAGTCCGTACAAATCCAGATGAAGATAAGGTGACAAATGAGTTAAATACATTTTTACCAATGATAGTACATGAATTTCAAATAGCAATGATTAACAATCTTTATTTTATATCTGAGCTTAACTTCAATCAAATATGTTATAAAAGCCTCAAATCTTTAAATATAAAACAAACCGATTTAAGCAATAAATCATTCTCCTTTTTTATTATTGACATAATGGTATCAACTTTTATAGCTCACACAGATTGTAGATGTTTCATTTGATCTCAAACAGCTTTATAAAAATAACGGTTAATATTGATCGTATGTGTACCATGTGCCTGGGACTCTTCTAAGTGCTTTATACCTATTAACTTTATACTTGAAACTATCCTGTGAAGTAATTACTTTATTATCCTCAATTTTTAGATGATAGAACTGAGGCACAGAGATTCAAAGTAACTTGCTCAAAGTCACACAGCCTTAAGGAAACAGACCTGGGATCTATCTGCTCCAAGTACTTGGAGCCACTTTGTTACACAGATTGCTCTTTATTATTATTTTTTTTTTTTTGGAGTACTGCTGTTTCTACAAAACATTTTACCCAAATACCCCTTCCGAGACCATATGATGTATTATGCAACTCAGCACTGGCTATATCTAAGGCATCAGGGAGAACATTCCTTAGGGTGTTAAGCAAAACCAAGAGAATTTTTCTTTGAACTAAGAAGAAATAAAATCTGTAGTGAGCATTTGTTAATATATTATAATTCAACTTCCAAATTAAAAAAATTAAACTTTTAGATACTACATCTTGTTTTTCAAGTCAGGACCATGAAATAGGTATTTGCTCTGTTATCTTATTTAATTTGCCAGAATTCATTTTGGAAAAAAAATTCAAGTTAATAAATTCTTATAATTACTCTTTGTCTATATGCTAAAAGAGTGGAAACTAGAAGATCAGAAGAGCACAACTTAGTGATCCCTTGGAGGTAATGGGGACAAAAGGAATGAGCTTAGGAGGATTGGATGGTATGAGAGGCACAGGTATGGAGGAAGAAATAATTAGGTCAGTTTTATATTTTGTAATTTTTATTATTTGTGCTTTATGTTTATTACCATGTGCCAGATACTGTGTGTTTCATGAATGTTCACAACTACCTTGAAGTAGGTAGTTGCATGTATGCAACTAGAATAAATATTACAACAAAACAAAACAATAGGATTGTACAATGCAAACAGTCAACTCTGATGTAAACTATGGACTATAATTAATGGTACAATTATAATAATATTCTTCCATTAATTGTAACATAGGATCACATTAAATGCAAGGTGTTAATAATAAAGGCATGTATAAGGAACCTTGTATTTTCTGCATGATTTTTCTGTAAATCTATAACTTCTCTAATAAAAAATTATATATTAAAAAACATTTATCCAAGACAGCACTAAAATCATATATTTTTCTCTATTATGTATTTTTTCTCCTTAAGAAAAGTTTTATCTCCAAAAGCATGTGAGTCTTCTAAGAAACAACCTGAAATGAGAATTTTGACCTCTTTGTACTTTCCTTCTTGGAAAGAGTAGTCGTGAGCCAGGGTCCTGATTTCCTCATAGCTCCATCAGGTACTAGCAGTGTGACAATGGGAAAAGCACTCAGATATTCTGATCCTCAATTTCTTCATCAGTGAAATGGAGATAACACTATGTTTAAGAAAGTGAGGATGAAATGCGATGTTTCTTCAGTGTCTAGCGTGTTTCCTGGTATGGATAGGCATCTGATGCCTGTGTTGTCTCCCTTGTCTTCTCTCCATTTCTTTGAATCTTATACTTTTCTGTCTGTCTTTTCTTCCTTCTGGGAAGTGGAAGACCCGAGACAATTATTGTGTGTCTCCTGAAGCAGGCTCTTCAGCATTGCCTGGAAAAGATTTTCCTTTGATATTGTCTTTTACACATTTTCTTTGATTTCCACTGCAGCCTATTCTGGCTAAGCCACCTTCTTTGAGGTTGTGATCTACTGTGACATTTAATGCACACTTTTTCTGAAATCCTTCTTCCTTTTACTTGTTCCATTTCTCTACATTTTAGAGCAAGCTCATGGATTGCTACATCTGAAAAAGGAAAAACAACAAATGGAGAAAGCTAAAGGAATGGGTGTTTAAATTGCACCTTGGAACTCGCTACTGAAATTCTGTGTTTAGAAACTGGGAAGTGCCTGAGTTTATCACAGAACTGCTGCATGACAACAAAATGCAGTTTGTTAGAATGAATGAAAGTTTTCAGCCTTTTTATACTGGAATACACATTTGGATGACCATTGCATGTTTGACCCACATTCCTTCAAGGTAGAGATTAATGTGGGCTGTGGATTATGGGCAATTCTCAGCACTTCTAGCTGTCTCTCCACTCCTTTCTTTCCCACACAAGAAACATAAGTGATTTTCAGTGAGGTGATTATGGGCTCAGCCTTTAATCTACCCTAGGATATAAAAAAAAGTGAATCAGCTTCACTGCTTAGTGCTTTCTATTAAACACAGTTTATTTGCATAATCTCTCATAATTGATTGTACCCTAGGTTTTAAGACTGCGATTGGTTGGAAATTCTGCTTTGAAAAGATCAGTTAAATCATTTATAAAGTAAGGTAGTTGTGTTTGGTGATTTCTAAGAATGCTTCTAGCTTTAATATTTTATGTTTTCCTCACATTTGTACTACAAGGTCCCAGATTATACTGATAATGGATGGCCAGGTTGCTTCTGAGAAACCTGGAAAACTTCAGCTTTAGTTGATCCTGACTATGTTGGCAGAAAGTTTGACGTCTTCATCATTTTGTGTTGAGTCATTCCTTTTATGTTACGTAGCAGAGCAAGTGCTTGTGAATCCAGACTGGTAGCGCCTTTCTCCTGACTTCTCGCTGGGGGAAGCCATCTGGCTTTCTGGCTTTCTAAGGCACTTTTTTTTTTTTAATTTTTATTTTTTCAGTATACTGAGTAGTTGATTCCCATGGATTCTCTTGATCAGCCCTTACTGTGGTCCTTTTGTGGGAGTTTTTTCCAACCTATATGGGAACTGAGGAGAGATTTTAGAAAATTCCTGCTCCCATCACTGATGTAATTTTCATGTCAGGATGATCACCAGGAAATTGTTATATAAAGATATTTTCCAACAATCTCATGACAATGTCATTTTATGCTGATGGGGTAATTTGTCCCTTTAGAAAGAGCTATTTCTTGAGTAGTTATTTTGGGTGCTAAGTGACAGGCTCAGACTATTTTGGGACTCTGTGGCCTTGTCTCATTGACATGCACTTACCTTTAGGATAATGCATATGGCAGGTGTTGCCCATGATTCATTCTGCTGCCAACAATTTGCTGCACTGTTCATGTCTTTAGCATATGACAAGGATAACCTGGCAGATTTGCTGCCAATGTTATGTAAGATTGGCATGAAGAAATGTCTTTGTTTCTTACTAAGCATCTTTTCACTCAAACTAGACTTTTTGGAAACACCCTAGGAAATTCACCAGATGTGGGGAAGTATGTAATTGCTAATTGATGATTTTATGTAAGACTTCCTGTTTGAAACTGCCTTTCTTAAAATAATATAGATTTACATAAAGCTGTTTTTATTTATGCATCTTAAAATGCAAATTTATCAAATTAAATATTACTTTGTATTAATTTGTATTAAATAGACATGAGTTATATGAATTTATTTTTAGTATTTATTAATAATTTTAAAAACACTTCAAAAGTTACAAAAAACAACACATGCTCAGGGTGACCACAAACATATTAAAATAATGTTCAAATCTTCCAGTTTCCATCTTGTCCTCATCTTCTCCCAAAGAGATCAACACTTAGAATCTGCTGTGTCCCTATTCTCTCCTTTTCATGGCTTATGCTTCTTATTCATGTTCTTGCACATATTCTCTATGCTTCAAATCCATAGCTAATCTCTGGGTTCCAAAGTTTTTCAACATTTAAGGAGTAGAGACACTATTTTAGTAATATTGCTTTTTTAATGCCCTAAGCTGTCTGAAGATAAGGATGATTTGTTCAACTTTATAAGATAATTCTTCTTATTGTCAATTGATGTTTGAGGAAATGGAGGTTCAGATAGGTTAAATGACTTGCTTTCAAATATATAAAAGAATGGTAACCCAGGAAAATTGCTCTGTTCCAAAGGCCCACTCATTTCATATCAAGAGTTGATATTTTGAGAATCTACTCTTACAAAAAAATTCAGACAAAATATTAGAATGAATTTAATCCTACTACTTTATAGATTTTCTTTATTTTGGCTTATATACAATTTAATTACTTTACTAGCCATTATTTACAACCCTTTTAGTTTCTTAGAGGTTTTCAAAATGTGAAGAAGAACCTTAAGCCAAAGAACCCAAAGCAAAATGCACTGATTACCCCCTGATAATGACGTTTTCTAGACTTAGTTTTTTGCTGTCCAGAGTGTGATAAAAGGCTTGGGTTTATAACTTAACCTAAGCCTTACCTGGGTCTTGATTGGCAAAAATACATGTTTCAGTAAATTACCAACAGCTTCCATGGCCAGAAAGAAAAATCAAATTAACATCTAAAGTCAATATTTTGTTCCTATCCTTCAGGTGTATAAGGAAGTTTGCTAACCACAGAAATCACCTTAGCATAAATTTTCTGTTTTTCTCTGTTGAGTTTCTCAGCAACTGCTGATTTCAATTTGTCTGGGAATTGCATTTTTCAGAGTTGTCAAAATTTTAGTGGCTACAAGGAGAAAACCCTAGGCATACAGTTTATTGATTCATCACTGCTTTCATATAAAACCCTAAATACAATTTTCAAGGGCAAGAAAAATCCAAATAATGTTTCTCACATTCAGTTAGTGAGAATTTGTATATAATGAATATAATAATACCTGATATTAGTATGTTACTTTTCAGTTCTTTAAATATTTATTTTCATTTTATTACTAAATACTCTGGTAAGATAGTTGAGTTGCTGACTTATAGTGGCACACCCCCGCTGGCCCATGTCCAGGTTTCTTTCATATAAAAGATATGTCAGTAACATCATCTTCTTGGACTGTTATCCCTATCTCCTACTTTATTCACTTATAAGGTTCTTGAAAAGGTAGAGTTCCCATAACTGTGTTCAACTCCTTATTCTACTCCATGAAATCTGGTTTTATCTTTGCCATTAAAGAAAGGCTTTCTTAAATATTAATGACTTACTTGTTGTCAGATTTAGTGGATTTTCTCCATATTTATCATCCCAAAGCAATTTGCAGTTTCTTTTTTGTTGATCAACTCCAATTTTTTCCCACTTCGTTTTCCTTTTAAAATTCTTCCTTACCATGACTTCTATGGTAATGCAATTTTCTTCCCATGTCTACTGCCATTCTTTTCCAGATGTCTTTGCTGCTTCTTCCTTCCTTTCTTCTGGAAAATGTAAACATTCCTTAGGATTGTGCCAGTGGTTCTTTTTTCTTTCTAATCCTCCCTTCTTAGCTGGTGCCTCAGAGGGGCCCTTGGAGCAATAATTTTACCTGTTTCTGTTCATCCTTCCCTTCTATTCTCTATAACAGCCATCTATGTCCCACTCTGTCCCTTTCCCTCTCAGCTGATGATGGTGTAACTCACAATGAGAAAAGCATGTCAGTAGGGAATAAATCCCCTTGACTTTCTGTTGCCACCAAATTTACCTCTGAGTGCACACACTCGTACCTGCTTTTCTCCAGTTTCAGAGGAAGAGGTATGCCTTATCCTTTTCAAGACCAATCCTTGTCCAAGATTCTCCCCTCTTTTACCCTTTCTGGGAAGAGAACCTTGCCCTATTGATCATTTCCTCTCTGCCTGAGCTTTCAACCTAACCCTTTTAATTGTTTGGAGCTCACAGACACCTTTAAGTCTTTTCAATGCTTAAAAATGCCTTTCTCTAGTCAGTGTCCTCTCTGACTACCAACCTGTCTTTCTTTTTCCCAGCAAGGCCAAGCTTTGGAAAAAGAGAGTCTACAGATGCTGTTCCTATCTCCTCTTTGAACTCTTTCTTCATTTTCTGGTTTTCATGCTAGACATGAAACTAAGGCAGACTCTCCAGCAATGTTACTTATTGACAGTGTCCACCACACTCTCCTTTTTGAGAGTTTGCTCTCTTTGTTTCAACTATGCCTCTCTCTCAATTTCTGATTGTCGTGCCTCTGTCTCCTTTGCTCATTCCCCAAGTTACTGGTTCTTCTCCTTCTCCTCTTCCCTCTGCCTCCTTTCTCCTCTACTTTCTCCTTCTTTTTTCTCTCTCCCCAGTAATTCTCTCATTTTGGTTTCAAGTTTGATCTCCTTTTATAGAGCATACTAGAAATGACAGATATTAATTTTCCAGACACCTCCTTTGTAAGTGCCCACATCATTGCCCTTAATGTATTCTTTCTCTCTACATATTTGAAAGCAAGTGAGAGCAGTGATTACAAGGATAATCTTGAATCTATTTTCTGAAAAAAGTAAATAATTTGCAAACTTTAGTATTTTACCTTTATTAGTGACTGTGTTAGTTTGCAAACTACTGGAATTCAATATACCAGAAATGGAATGGCTTTTAAAAAGGGAAATTTATTAAGTTGCAAGTTTGCAGTTTTAAGGCCATGAAAATGTCCAAATTAAGGCATCTAGGGAAAGATACCTTAACTCCAAAGAAAGGGCCAATGAAGTTTGGGGTTTCTCTCTCAGCTGGGAGGGCACATGGCAATGCCTACTAGCTTTCTGTCCTCATTTCATAAGGCTTCCCTGGGGGAAGCCTTCTGCTCCAAAGTTCTCTGGCTATGTGGGCTCTGTTGGTTCTGGTGACTCTGAAGTTTCTTCCAAAATGGTTCCCTCTTAAAGGACTCCAGTAAGCAACTCCACCATGAGTGAGTGGCAATAGATCTTCATGGAAAACATCTAATCAAAAGTATCACCCACAACTGGGTATGTCATATCTCCATGGAGACAGTCAGAAAGATCCCACTTGGTAATACTGAATGATGATTAAAGGACATGGCTTTTCTGGGGTACATAGTAGCTTCAAGCCAGCACAGTGATGTTACTGGAGACACACCTTACTATTGATTGGAACTTGTATATAATGACAACATAGTTGGGAATAACTGATATATTAGATCCTCAAATATCTATTGAATTGATTTGGGTTTAATGTTTACAGTCTTATACTTTCTCTTGGGGAATTTTGAGCTGAAAATTAAAAATTTTTAATTTCCCAAAGACCTGTTCATTAAGTTATCTACTTGTTTATCTTACAAACAGGTAAACTTCTCATTCTGTAAATATTCTGGATTTAAGGGGCCCTGTTCTTAAATTCCAAGAATTGAAAACTGAGAAAAATCTTTTACCTGGGTCTTGATAGCTTTAAGTATCAAAGATTCCTGTATTACAAAGGATAGCTACCATAAAATATTTTCATTCAGAGATTAAAAGGACCCTTTGTGGCAAAAGTCCCTGGTAATGTGGGTTTCCAGGAGCTGTAGAGAACAAACAATGGAATGCCACATTACTTTGAGTTGCTCTATTAAGTTACATTATCTTGAAACTTGGATAGGAAAAGAATAAAAATAGGGCCAGGTAAATTCTGGAATACTGTGAATCTGGAAGACATCTTCTCATAGCAGCTTCTAGCATAAATGATTTTAATGACCTCAGTGAGTATAAAGCTGAATGGATCTATAGACTAGTCTGTAGAGATTGATATTTAAGGCTCAAAAGTCCAAAATTTAACCTAGAAATTTACATTGACCCAGCTCATATTTGCTAATGTTACCTTTTTTCTCTGTCTCTATCTGCTTTTCCTATTTTTAGCTTACTTGTGTAAAAGTATACAGCCACATTCTATAACAAAACACCAATTCATCCCAACAATGTTATAGTAGAAGCTTTTTAAAAGCCAAGAACCATGTCTTATACTTATATTCCTCAAGAGCTTTGTACAGAACTGATGTTTAATAAACATTTTTAAATGTTTTTGTTTCCTCAATAAGTAAAGCATATTTATAGGAATGTATGTAAGTGATCAAAAAAATTCATTATTCTATTAACCAGAAGTGTTTTCATTTGTAAAATCTGCTGGAATGTGATATACCAGAAATGGAATGGCTTCTAAAAAGGGGAATTTATTAAGTTGCAAGTTTACAGTTCTAAGGCTGTGATACAAATACAAATTAAGGCACCAACAAGAGGTAATCTTCACTCAAAGGCCAATGAAGTTCAGGGTTTCTCTCTCAGCTGGGGGTGTACATGGTGAAGTCTGCTAGCTTTCTCTCCTGGCTTCTCATTTCAGGAAGCTCTCCAAGGGTGTTTTCTTTATGCATCTCCAATAGTCTCTGGCTGCATGGGCTTTGTTAATTCTGGTGGCTTTTCCAAATGGTTCCCTCTTAAAGAGTTCCAGGAAACAACCACACCTTGAGTGGGTGGAGAAACAGCTCCATGAAAAACATCTAATCAAAACTCAGCACCCACAGGTGAGTGGGTCACATTTCCATGGAAGCAATCAAAAAGGTCCCACTGAGCAATATTGAATGAGGCTTAAAGGACATGGCTTTTCTGGGTACATAATAGCTTCAAACAGGCATAAGAGGTAATTACCCTCAACATTTTAATATAAACTAGAGTTGGCAAAATTTCTATAAACAGCTGAATAATCAATAATTTAGGCTTTGTAGGCTCTGCTGTCTGTCATGACTACTCAGCTCTGCAGTTGTGGTGTGAAAATAGCCAGAGACAGTATGAGACTGTAAGTGAACAATGTGTGTGGCTATGTTCCAATAAAACTTTATTTTACAAAAACAGGCAGCAGGTTGAATCTGGCCTACAGGATGTAGTTTGCTGACTACTGGTATAAACTATCTTTTAAAACTGTTTTTTATCTCTATCTTTTAAAACTATGTTTTTTTTTATCTCTATCTTTTAAAACTATGTTTTTTTTTATCTCTTAATATATACATACACACATAAGAAATATATGTATTTATTTGTGGGGTTTTTGTTGTTGCTTTTTTTTTTTTTTTTTTTTTTTTTTTTTTTTTTTTTTTTTTTTTTTTACATGGGCACGAACTGGCAAATGAACCCAGGTCTCTGGCATGGCAGTCAAGAACTCTGCCAGTAAGCCCCCATGGCTGCCCTATATTTGATTTTAAAGACAACATTATTGATTTCCAGTGCCTGCCCATGCAAAAAACAAACAAACATTATTGCATAATAAGAGGCAATTTAAGAGCTTGACATAGGCTAAAGTGATTACTAGATATACTTTCTATGGAATATTGAGGCCTCCAAAGATTATCTTATCCCATCAGACATGAATTCTTAATCATCCCCAAGAGGACAAAATTGGTTCTTGAGGGGTGGAAAAATCATAGCTATTACGATGGCTTGTGGCCCTCCAGATTTCAGCTCTACCTGACAAAATTTGATTCCTTAATATTTAATTTGAGGGAAAAGATTATGTAAAAATGCCTAAAAAGTCTTCTGCAGGGATAATAATGAAAAAAAAAAAAGATTGAGGAACACTGCTATAGGGATATACACCTAGTCTTCAACTAGGCTATTTTTTAACTTTTGTAATGTGCAAATGACTGACAGAAATGCAAATAATTATTTTCTATAGACTTGTAGGTAACTTTTGTCCAGTAAAGAGACAACCCTCTGCCATAACTTCCCCAGGGAAAAAAAAAATAGCTATGTGTTTATTTGTAAATATATTTCGAAATTCATTATTCCATGTCAATTTGTGGTTCTTTCATTTCTCCTTTGAACTGATGATAATATCTTGCTTGCTTCCTTCATTTAATAATTAATGAGTTAAATAGTATCTTTGACATGTGGTTATTTTATATCTGTATGACAGTCATGATTTTACATTTTGAAAAACAAAACAAAACTATACTTACTCTACACTGGTTTGTAATTTTTTTTACTTGACAGTTATCAAACATCTTTTCTGTCATTACATGTTTTAAAGATTGTAAATACTCCATTAAATGAATATTCTGATTTAAAATTCATATTTTATTGCTGTAAAACAAATCAATAGTTTTCTTTATTAGACATAAATTCCTCTGTTAAAACATGCAAAATATGGAAAGTCATAAGAAGTGTATCAAAAGCCTGTTACTTAATTCCTTTGGCATGGAACTTGTTTGCCTTTAGTTCTGCTTTGACTCTTTCAAGGACATGGGCTAGTGGACATAAAGGGCAGTGCTATTTTCATGGATGCTTTTGTTGACAGAAGGTTGAATGGGTTGCTGTTGTGAATCTAAAGATCATTTTGGGAAAAGGACTGTGCCCTGGCCACACCAGAGGTACACATGGGGTTTAGGACATTGAGTACACTTTCATACTTTACTTGGCTCAAAGCACCTAGTTGAGATTCTAGTCTGGTTTACAATTTATTTCAGGAACATGGAATGGCCACTCGCTGAGTCTTACATTTACTGTTGCTAGTATCTCCCCTTCTTTTCACCTTTCAGTGCACAAACTCTAACTTTCGATCCCTAATATCAATATTTTGTATTCCTTTAGATGTCTAGATTTTAAGCCAAAATTTTAGAAATGGACCTTCTCAAATTTTACCTATCTTGAAAATTGTTTTTTAACACGTTGTTCAGCCTTCCTCCTTTCCTCACATTTTCTCTTTCACATGCCCAGCTCTTCACATTAACTGCAAAGTGCATTTGGGTATCAAGTGCATATTCTCAGATTAATTTTTTAGTTTCCTTTCAGGAAACCAAATAAATGTTTTATTCATCAAAAGGAAGGCAATTGTCATATGATCCTGCAACCCTGTTGCTAGGTATATGCTTGGAGAAACTGAATGTGGGGACATGAATGGACATTTGCACACTTGGCAGTTTGTGATTTGCAATGGATGGAAGTGGTCTAAGTGTATATTGACTGAGAATGGAAGGGGGAACTGTGGTGTATACATATAACGGACTATTAAGTGGCTGCAAGAAGGAATGAAGTTGCAAGGCATGCAACTAGGTGAATGAATCTTGAGGATGGTATGTTTGAATGAAATGTCAGAAACAAAGAGACAAATGTTATCATGCCTCACTCATATGGACCAACTATAATAAACTAACTCGGAGAAGTGAAGTCAAGAGCATGGGTTATCAGGTTGGATCTATCACAAATGTTCCTAAATTGTAAGTACTTACATCAGTCACATCTATTCCAGAGTTGTAACTGTTATTTCTAAATTCTAAAATACTGAGTTATTTGAGTATAACCCAGTTATTCCCTGGAACTTTGGGTATTTGCGTGACACCTGAGACTCAGAGTTAGAGCTCTGAAACTATGAAAGTCAGTATTACCCCATACAGCAACTGTTGAAAAAGTTGAGAAAGGGATCAGACTTTGACTAGGGATATGAATGAAGCTGATATGGATAGAACTAAGGTAAATTGTAATACCATGTAAAGGATGATACAGTCCGTATTTTAAAACTTCAACTTCTGTGTGAGACCAAAACAAGAGATGCATATTTGTTGCAAAATTTAGCATATTCTCTAATTTAACTTGTAAGGTCAGTTTATTTGAACACCATAAATACATGGAATATTGGATAGGGCATGGGATCTTGTTGGTTTGTATAGGTTAGTGTGATACCCTGCTACATCCCAGAATAATTTGGGCAGAGAATACAAATGTATTTGCAAAGTCCCTTTGGGAGATTGGGCAAAGAGGGGGAAATATTAAACTTCCCCCTAATAGTCTCTCAAGCAGTGGGGACAACAAATTCAACAGGCTGAGCCCTTGATCTTGGGGCTAACCCCTATGAAACTTATTCCTGCAAAGGAAAAGCTAACCCTACTGACAGTTATGCCCAAGAGTCACCCCCAGAGAACCTCTTTTGTTGCTCAGATGTGGCCTCTCTCTCTAAGCCAACTCAGCAAATAAACTCACTACCCTCTCTTCTAGGTGGGACATGACTCCCAGGGGATGTAAGTCTCCCTGACAATGTGGGACATGACTCCCAGGTATGAGCTAGTACCTGGCATCATGGGATTGAGAGTGCCTTCTTGACCAAAAGGGGGAAGGGAGAAATGAGACAAAATAAAGTTTCAGTGGCTGAGGAATTTCAAACAGAGTTGAGAGGTTATCCTAGAGGTTTTTCTTATGCATTACATAGATATTCCTTTTTAGTTTATGGTGTATTGGCATGGCTAGAAAGAAGTATCTGAAACTGTTGAACTATATTCCAGTAGCCTTGATTCTAGAAGATGATTGTATAACTATATAGGTTTTATAATGTGACCATGTGATAGTGAAAACCTTGTGGCTGACACTTCCTTTATTCTGACTATGGACAGATGAGTAAAAACATAAGGACAATAAATAAATAAATAATAGGAGGAGGATAAGGATTGAAATACTAGGGGTCAATGGGAGGGAAGGCTAAGGAGTATGGAATGTGTGGGTTTTTTCTTTTTATATCTTTTTCTGGATTGATGCAAATGTTCTGAAAATGATCATGGAGATGAATGCACAACTATGTGATGATATTATGAGATAATGACTGTATACTTAAGTGCATGAAGCTATTTCAGTAAAAATATTTTTAAAAAATAGAAATAGAGAACAAAAAAAAAAGAAAGAAAGAAAGGGAATTTTGTATATAAAGTGAACTTTCCACAAAGTGGTACTAATGGGATTGATGTAATTAGGTGAAAATTATTCCCTCATCCACTACCCTATAAAAGAAGCCAACTGTTATAAATCTGCAAAGATGCTGTATCCAGTCTATTAACATTTTTTCTCATTCTGTTTTAAGAAAATGTAAAATATGACATATCCAAAATCAACCAGCACTTTGTAAAATTATACTACATTAAATCCAGAGGCAAGAAAAGATGACACAAACCTCTGATTTTTGGACTGGAAAACATTCAAAGTTTTAACTTTTAACAAAATGTAGTTAACATTTGGGGACATAATCCTTTGGTAAGTGTCTGCAATTCCTTTAGTAATGCACTTGCCTACAATAGCATCTAAACCAGGCATTTGCTTTTACATGTACACGTGAAAGAGTAAGTTCAATGAACTGGTGACTGTAGAAAAAAACTTTTTTTCACACAATTTCCAAGTAAATCTTTGGGATAGTTTAAAGAACTATCCAGGTGATAATTGGGAGAACTTCCTTGAAGGTGTGAAAATAATGCATACCTTTTATTTTAAGATAAGATTTATCTATTTCTAATGGTATAGTCTACCACAAAATCCAGCTGAGCCTATTCTAAAAACAATCAGTCACTTCAAGATATGTAGGCTAAGTTATAAACTTTTATGAACATAATTAGGCAATGCTTGAATGAAATAATTCTGTAAATGATCAGGTATGTATTATCCAATGTCAAATGAAAAGTAAGATCTTGAATGGTAATGAAATGAGACCTCACCTTCAGTTCAGGCTTTAGCAAAGGGTCGTTAATGGATTGAATTGTGCTCTAGTTTGCTAGCTGCCTGAATGTGATATATTAGAAATGGAATGGCTTTTAAAAAGGGGGAATTTATTAAGTTGCATGTTTATAGTTCTAAAGCAGTGAAAATGTTGAAATTAAAGCCAGTCTATAGAAATGTCCAAATTAAGGCACCAAAAGGAGGTTACTTTCACTCAAGAAAGACCAGTGAAGTTCAAGGTTTCTCTCTCAACTGGAAAGGCACGTGGTGAGCATGGTGATGTCTGCTAGCTTTCTCTCCAGGCTTCTTGCTTCATGAAGCTCCCACAGGGGCTTATTCCTTTTTCATCTCCAAAGATCTCTGGCTTTGTGAGCTTTTGTGGTTCTCATGGCTCTCATATCATTCTCTAGCTGTTCTGAAGCTCTCTCCAAAATGCTTCCTCTTTTAAAGGATTCTGTTAAACTAAACAAGACCCTCCTGGAATGGGTGGAGTCATATCTCCCTCTAATCAAAGGTTAATGCCACAATTGGGTGTGTCATCCTCTGTGGCAATAATCTAATCAAGTTTCCAACCTACAGTACTGAATAGGGTTTAAAATAAATGGCTGCTTCCACAAGATGGCTCATGTTAAAACATGGCTTTTCTAGGGTACCTAAGCCTTTCAAAGCAGCTCAAATTGTACTCTCAAAGACATGTGCAAGTCCTAGTTTCCATCACATGAATATTATCCTATTTCAAAATAGGGTCTTTGAGGGGGAAAAATTCAACTTCCCCATTTGGAGAGTTCCTGATATTCTCACAAGCAGTGGGGACAACCAAATCAATAGGCTGAGCCCTCAATCTTGGAGTTTGCCCTGATGAAACTTATCCCCACAAAGAATAGGCTAAGCCTACTAAAAATTAAGCCTACAGGTCACCCCCAGGAAACCTCTTTTGTTTCTCAGATATGGCTTCTCTCTCTCTCAGCCGACACAGCAGGTGAACTCACTGCCCTCCCCCTCCCACGTGAGACATGACTCCCAGAGGTATAAATATCCTTGGCAGCATGGGACAGAAATCCTAGAATGAGCTGGGCCTTGGCATCAAGGGATTGAGATAACCTTGACCAAAAGGGGGAAGAGAGAAATGAGACAAAATAAAGCGTCAGTGTCTGAGAGATTTCAAACAGAGTCGAGAATTTATCCTGGAGGTTATTCTTACACATTATATAGGTATCATCTTTTTATTTTATGGTGATTAGAGTGGCTAGAGGGAAGTACCTGAAACTGTAGAGCTTGTTCCAGTAGCCATGTCTCTTGAATTTGATTGTATACTGCTATAGCTTTTGCACTGTGACCATGTGGTTTTTAAAACCTTGTGTCTGATGTTCCTTTTATCTATGGTATGGGTAGTTGAGTAAAAAATATGGATAAGAAATAAACAAATAGGGGATCTTAGGTTAAAATAAATTGAGTAGATTGAAATACTAGTGATCAATGAGAGGGAGGGGTACGGAGTATGACATGTATGAGTTTTTTTTTTT
>PVIY010031196.1:0-30173 GCA_004026745.1 Myrmecophaga tridactyla | reverse complement strand
CACTGACCCCACAGAAATAAAGGAGGTAATAACAGGATACTATGAACAACTTTATGCTAATAAATACAACAATGTAGATGAAATGGACAACTTCCTAGAAAGGCATGAACAACCAACTTTGACTCAAGAAGAAATAGATGACCTCAACAAACCAATCACAAGTAAAGAAATCGAATCAGTCATCAAAAATCTTCCCAAAAAGAAAAGTCCAGGACCAGACGGCTTCACATGTGAATTCTACCAAACATTCCAGAAAGAATTAGTACCAATCCTGCTCAAACTCTTCAAAATGAGTAGGTAGTGTTCCTTTTTCTCCAATTTTTTTAAAGAGTTTGAGCAGGATTGATGTTAACTTCTTTTTGAAATGTTTGATAAATTTCCCCTGTGAAACCATCTGGCCTTGGGCTTTTCTTTGTAGGGAGATTTTTAAAAATATGTTTTTATTGAGATACCTTCACCTACCATAAATTCCATCCAAAGTATGCAAACAGTGGCTCTCAGTATCATCACATAGTTGTGTATTAATCACTATGATCATTTTTAGAACATTTGCATCACTCCAGAAAAGGAAATAAAAATAAAAAACCCATACCCCTTACTCCTCCCTCTCATTGTCTACTAGTTTTGCATCTACACTTTTTTTTTAGCCATTTATTCCCCCCCCCCCATTATTTATTTGTTGTTGTTGTTTTTTAACTCTTCTGTCTATACCCTGGATAAAGGGCACATCAGCTACAAGGTTTTCATCATTACATGGTCACATTGTAAAAGTTGTATAGTTTTACGATCGTCTTCAAGAATCAAGACTACTAGAATATGTTCAACAGTTTCAGGTACTTCCCTTTAGCTACTGCAAATACACCATCAACTAAAATGGAATATCCATATAATGTATAAGAATAACCTCCAGAATAACCTCTCCACTCTGTTTGAAATATCTCAGCCAGTGAAACTTTATTTTAGGTCATTTTTCTTTTTCCCTGTTTGGTCATGAGGGCTTTCTCAATTCCATGATGCTGGGTCATGGCTCATCCTCTCAAGTCCTGTCCCATATTGCCAGGGAGAGTTTCACCCCTGGGAGTCATATCCACATTGTGCTGGCTGGGAAGGCAATGACTTCACCTGCCAAGATGGCTTAGAGAGTAGCCACATGTAGGAAGATTTGGTAACTGATCGAATCTCTTTATTTTGATTGGTTTGTTGAGATTTTCTGTTTTTTCTTGAGTCAATATAGGTTGTTTGTATTTCTAGAAATTTGTTCATTTCACCTGAGTTCCTTGATTTGTTGGCCTATAGTTGTTCATAGTATCCTTTTATGATTGCTTTTAAAATTTCTTTAGGGTGTATGGTAATGATCCCCTTCTGGTTTTTGATGTTGTTTATTTGTATCCTTTCTCTTTTTTTCTTTGTCAGCCTAGCTACGGGTCCATTGATTTTATTGATTTTCTAAAAAAATACAGCTCTTGGTTTTATTGATTCTATTTTTTTCTCAAATTCATTTATTTCTGCCTAAATCTTTGTTATTTCTCTTCTTTTTGATTTGGGGTTAGCTTGCTGTTCTGTCTCTAGTTCTTCTAGGTGAGCAGTTAAGTCCTCGATTTCTTTGCTCTTTCTTCTTTTATAATATAGGCATTTAGGGTAATAAATTACCGTTTCAGCTCTGCCTGTGCCACATTCCTTAAGTTCTGATATGTTGTATTCTCATTTTCATATGTCTCCAGATTTTTACCAATTTTTTCTTTGACCCACTGATTATTTAAGGGTGTGTTAATCTGTATTTATTTGTGAAACTTCTGGTTCTTTAGTGGTTATTGATTTTGAGCTTCATTCCTTTGTGATCAGAGAAAGTACTTTATATAATTTTAGTATTTTTAAATTCATAAAGGCCTGTTTTATGCCCAGCATATGATCTATCCTGTAGAATGTTCCATGAGTACTAGAGAAGAATGTATATCCTAGTGTTTTGGGGTATTATAACCTATATATGTCTGTTAGGTCCAGTTCATTTATTAAATTGTTTAAGTTCTCTATTTCCTTGTTTATCCTTGGTCTGGTTGTTCTATCTATGTGGAAGAGTGGTGTATTGAAGTCTCCCACCATTTTTTTTTTTTTTTGGTATGCTGTGGTGGTCACATTTCATTCTTTTTCCATGTGCACATCCTGTAATTACAGCACCATTTGTTGAATTTTTTTTTTTCGGCAGGGCAAGGGCAGATGTTGGAAATACGTGGGCTGGACTTCAAACCCGGGACTCCTGCATGGCAGGCGAGAATTCAACCACTGAACTACCCTTGCATCGCCCCCCGCCCCGACACTATTTTTTTTTTTATTGATTTTTAAATGAAAAAAATATATATAACAACAAAGAAACACAAGTATTCTTAACAAATGATCGTTCCATTTTACATATATAATCCGACACTATTATTTTTGACACCTCCATTACTCCTTTCAGTTTTGCCAATATTTTCCTCATATACTTTGAAGCTTCTTGATTGGGAGCATACATATTTATGATTGTTAATACTTCTTAGTGAATTGTCCCTTTTATTACTATGTAGTGTCATTCCTTGTCTCTTATGTTGTCTTTACATTTAAAATCTATTTTGTCTTATATTACTGTAGTTATTCCTACTTTCTTTTTGTTACAACTTTCAGGAAGCATCTTTTTCCATCCTTTCACTTTCAATCTATTTGTATCCTTGGGGCTAAGATGAGTCTCTTGTAAGCCGCATGTAGATGGATCACATTTCTTAATCCAGTCTGCCATTCTGTATCTTTTAATTGGTGAGTTAACTATTAACCTTCAATTATTACTGTGAAGACATTTCTTGAATCTCCCATCTTATCCTTTAGTTTTCATTAATCAGATTATATATTCTTTTCTCTTTCTCTTTTTGTCCTTTAAGTTACTCTTACTGGTACTCTTCAATTCTGTGTCCTCCTCTGGACTGTCCTCTCCTATCCTTTATTTTTCAGCTGACAGAACTCCCTTTAGTATTTCTTATAGGGCAGGTCTCTTGTTTCACAGCCTTTGTTTGTCTGTGAGCATTTTAATCTCCCCCTCACTTTTGAAACACAGCTTAGCTGATTAAAGAATTCTTGTTTGGAAGTCTTTCTCTTTTAGTATCTTAAATATATCATACCACTCCATTCTTGCCTCCATGTTTCCTGTTGAATAATTCAAACTCATTCTTATATGGTTTCCCTTGTATGTGGCGAGTTGCTTTTCTCTTCCTGTGTTCAGGACTTTCTTCTTCTCTTTAACATTTGACAAAGTGATTAGTATGTGTCTTGGAGTAGACCTATTTGGATTTATTCTATTTTGATTTTGTTGGGGTTGTTTGCTTTTCATATTTATGTCTTTCATAAAGGTTGGGAAGTTTCCCCCATTATCTGCTCAACTGAAAATTCCTAGCTGTTTACTATATTCTTTCTTCTTCTGGGACATCAGTGATTCTTATATTTATGTGCTTCATGCTGTCCGTCATTTTCCTGAGATCCAATTCAAATTTTTCCATCTTTTTTTGCCATTTGTTCTTTTGTGTATTCATATTCAGTTGTCCTGTCCTCTAGTTCATTTGTTCTTTGTTTTGCCTCTTCAAATCTGCTGTTGCATGTCTCTAGTGTATTTTTTTATTTGCTCTACAGCATCTTTCATCTCTGTGATATCTGCTGTTTTTCTACTTATTCTTTCAGATTCTTCTTCATGCTCTTTAGTGCCTGCTTGATATCCTTCATGTCATTAACCAACCCACTGAATTTATTTAGGAGATTTGTGTGAACATCTTTGATTTGTTGTTCCAGAGTCTGTGTCTCCTCTGGTGTTTTAATTAGGTCACTTGGCTAGGCCATATCTGCCTGCATCTTCACATGCTTTGTACTTTTCTTTTGGCTTTGAGGCATTTTATCATCTTGATTAACCCAAGATGTGCTGGTTTGAAAATATTATGTACCCCAGAAAAGCCTTGTTTTAATCCTGATTCAGTCTTGTGGAGTCAGTAGTTTCTTTTAATCCTAATTCAATATTGTAGGTGGAAACTTTTGATCATATTATCTCCATGGAAATGTGTTCTAGTTTGCTAGCTGCTGGAATGGAATATACCAGAAATGGAATGGCTTTTAAAAGGGGTGATTTAATGAGTTGCTAGTTATAAGGCTGAGAAAATGTCCCAATTAAAACAAGTCTATAGAAATGTCCAATCTAAGGCATCCATCTAGGGAAAGATACCTTGGTTCAAGAAGGCTGATGAAGTTCATGGTTTCTCTCTCATATGAGGAGAGACATGGCAAACTCAGTTAGGGCTTCTCTCTCGGCTGGAAGGGCACATGGCGAACAGGGCGTCATCTGCTAGCTTTCTCTCCTGGCTTCTGGTTTCATGAAGCTCTCTGGGAGGCGTTTTCTTTCTTCATCTCCAAAGGTCGCTGGCTGGTGGACTGTCTGCCTTGTGGTGCTGCAGAATTCTCTGCTCTCTCTGAATCTCCCATTCTCAAAAATGTTTCCTCTTTTATAGGACTCCAGTAAACCAATCAGGACCCACCCAAATGGGTGGAGACATGTCACCTAATCCAGTTTAACAACCACTCTTGACTAAATCACATCATCCAGGGAGATGATCTGATTACAGTTTCAAATATACAGTATTGAATAGGGATTATTCTATCTTTATGAAATGGGATTTTGATTAAAACATGGCTTTTCTAGGGAGAATACATCCTTTCAAACCAACACAAGATGTGACACACCCAAATGTGGGTGTGACCTTTTGATTAGGTGGAGATATGACCCACCAATTCCAGGTATGTGTTGATTAGTTTACCAGAATCCTTTAAAAGAGAAAACATTTTGGAGAGGGTCAGAAAATGACAGAAGCCTCAGTGCTGGCAGAGAGACCAGATGTAGACGCTTTCAGAACACTTGCTTCAGAGAACAGAGACAAGAGTGTTTGGAGATGCTTGGAGCCCAGCAGATATCACTGTGATATGTTAAGCGAGAACCTGGAGAGAGCCAAAAGAGATCAAAGTCAGCCCCAGAGAAGCAAAGTGAGGAACCCCCATGGCAACAGAGGCTGAAGCTGTGGAGTCCAGGAGCAAGGGACCAGCAGATGCCAGCCATGTGACTATCCAGCTGACAGAGGTGTTCCTGACCCTTCAGCCTTTCCTGAGTGAAGTAACTTCTTGTTGGTGCCTTAAATTGGACAATTTCACTTCCTTAGTAGTGTAAACTTGTAACTTACTAAATTCTCTTTTAAAAAACCATTCTGTTTCTAGTATATTGCGTTCCAGCAGATTGCAAACTAATACAGGGTTATTTTGAAAGTTGATTACCCTCAGTTATTTTAGTTTTATCTTGGGTTTATGTTGAAGGTCTCATTTTGCACTTGGATCATCAGTAATTCCCTGCCAAACCAAGGTCAGACTTCATGTACAGATTGCAGCTCTACTTAAGGATCTGTTTGATGCTAGACAGGATACTCTGTTTGCCAGACTGCATTTAACATTTCTTCCCAGAAGATGGTGCTCTTGGGCCTTCTTTTCCCCTCAGGCCCATCTCTCCCTGGATGTTGGGTGAGCTTGATGGAATCCTGGTGCAATTCCAGCCAGGCCCACTGGTCCTGGTGCCTCCTGAAAACCACCATCCCCAGGTCTGGGGGCTGGACAGTGTACAACTCAGTGGAGATTCTGCTTGTGGACTCGATGGGTCTGGTAGCCCCCAGGTTCCTGCTTGGCATGAATTTTGGCTGTTTGTATGTCAGCTGCCCTTGTCCATGCCAAGTTGGAAACCCCTGCTGGCTAGGTATGGCCTGGGGTGTGGCACAGGGGTGCATGGCATAGGGCAGGGTGCGGTGGCACATTCTGGGGATGTGGTGGGCACTTGGCATGGGGGGCAAATCACGGGAGGTCATGGCTTGGGTGGCATGGGGTGGGCATGGCGCTGGGCAGGCTGCAGTGTAGGGCAGTGCATGGGTGCACATGTGCGCAGGATGCAGCACGGTTGCTTATGGACTCAGGTGCTGAGGGGTGCAGGGTCGTGGGGGTGCAGAATACGGCATGGGGTGCAGGGTGTGGGGCATGGCATGGCTTACTTCTTTGTCCCTGTTTCTCCATCCATGTATTCCAGATGGCTCCAGGCCTACATATGAAAAGCAGAATGGTAGGCTCTGTGCAGTAGCTGGGTGGGCACTTTCCCTGCCCACTTTTGAGCAGGGAAAGTGAGTTTACTGGCTTTGGGTTCCCTAAATGAGCTCCAGGTTGTGGAACTGAGGAGGCTGATCTCCCAAGCTAGTTGCTAATACAGCCATTTTCCTGGGCACAGCCTTTTGTCCCTGGTGGAATCCCCGTTAGAGTCCCAGTGGAGCCAACCACCTCTTTTTCTGCATCTCAGTTCCTCAGCTTTTTCATCCAGGACCTTCCTATATAGTGTAGAAGGCTATCTCAGGTCATTTGCATCCTGAAACTGTTGTGCTGGTAATTTTTCTGTCACTTCTCTAGTTGTTCCTTGGACCAGGGTTGAACTCAGCCTATCCTATTCTGCCATATTCCTGGAATTCTAGGTTTGTTTGTTTTTTTTAATTTTATCATTATTATTAATATTTTTTATTGTGAAAAATGATATGTACAAAAAAGCAGTGAGTTTCAAAGCTCATCAGAACAGTGGATAATAAAACATATTTCAGAGTTTGGTATGGGTTACAATTTCACAATTTTGTGTTTTACCTTCTAGCTGCTCCAAGGCACTGAAGACTAAAAGAAATATCAATATAATGATTCAGCAGCCATACTCATCTGTCAAATCCTGTCTTCTCTGTTATAATTCCAACTTCTCCTTTGATCATTCTCTCAATCTTTAGGTGTATTTGGGCTATGCCCATTCTAACTTTTTCATGTTAGAAAGGGCTGTCAATAATATGGGATAGGGGTATGGAACCTGTTGATGTTCTTGGAGAGGCTGGCCCCTCTGGGTTTCAGGACATATCTGGCCTAGGAAGCCATCTGGAAGTTTCTGGAAAGTAATCATAGTGCATGGAACCTTTGTAGAGTCTCAGATAAAGTTCTAGGTGTTCTTAGGATTGGTAGGTATGGTTTTGTTTGGGTTTGGGAAACCATGATCGTAGCAATATCTAGCTGAAGTTTGTATAAGAGTAGCTTCCAGAGTAGTGTCTTAACTCTATTTGAACTCTTAGTCATTGATGTCTTATTTGTTACAATTCTATTCCCCCTTTTGGTCAGGAAGGCATTGTTCATCCTGTGGTGCTAGGGCCAGGCTCATCCCTGGGAGTCATCTCCCACTCTGCCAGGGAGACTTTCACCCCTGGATGTCATGTCCCACGTAGGGGAGGGTAATGATTTCACTTGTGGAGTTGGGCATAGAGAGAGAAAGAGAAGCCAAATATGAGCAACAAAAGAGATATTGAGGATTTGGTTTTGTAGTAGAAATAATGGGCTTCATTTAGGACACAATGAAGTAGAAGTGCTTTGGGTTGAAGTTGTCCAGTGAACAGGGGGAAATACAGCTTTGCAGGTCAGAGTTAAACAGGAGTGTACAGCTGATTTTAAAGCCTTCAGAATGGATGAGACTGTCCAGTTCAGTTTAGTTCAGCAGGTGTAGACAAATAGAAAAGGAAGGGAATTGAACCCTGGGGAGCACCAGTGTTTAATAGGTAAGTCAGCACAGAGACCAGGAAATAGCAGTTAGATAGGTAGGCATTAAATTGGGAGGAGGGGTGTGGTAAAAACTCAATATGAGAGTTTTAAGTCTGTAGAATGCCTCAGATAGCCCAAATTAGGATCAGGAGTGCAAGGAGAGCTATGGTTGTGTGACTGAGTGGGTGAAAAGAGAACTTGTGAGCTGACAAAATCAGAAAGCAAGTGTGAATTTACTTTTTCAGAGGGAAGGTCAGAGTGCATTAGGGAGAGAATGAGCTAAGAAGTTTTTGTTTCGTTTTATTTTTTAAGATCAGGATTCTTCAATTTGTTTATAGTCTAAGGGGAAAGATTTGATAGCAAAAGGATTAGAGTTGCAGAAATGGATATAATGATGAAGAAGTATGCTTAAGGAGGGTAGAAGGAAGCCAATGGAAGAGTATCTCTTCCTTTGAATCAGAAAGGTAGGATATTTAGATGAATACAAAAGTTAGAAGTTGAAGAAAAGGAAGTTTTAGGATTTCTGCATGATAGCTTTTATTTTCTCAAGTAAGTTAGAGGCCAGTTCTTATATTGAGAGATGGAGGGTGATATTGGGAGTTGGGTTAGAAGGGGGCAGAGTTAAAGTTTGGAGCACTGTTATGGAGAAAGGAGTAGTTCTGTTAATGGAGAACATACTGAACTCAGTTAAAAGGCCTTGGCTCAGGGTGCAAAGATAGTTCAGTGGTAGAATTCTCGCCTGCCATGCAGGAGACCTGGGTTCGATTCCCAGTCCATGTACTTCCCCCAAAACAAACAAACAAAAATTCAGCAGATGGTGTTATAATAACAGGATACTCACATGAAAAAATAATGAGATGTGACCCTGCCATACAGCATACCAAAAAAAAAAAAAAAAAAAGGCCTTGGCTCTGGCCTTTTTAATGTTATCAACTAGCTGTGTTCATGAGCAGATCAGAGAGCTTTCCTGTGCCTCAGTTTCCTTTCTTGTCAAGACATGGCAGAACGTTAGACAAGCATTTTTCAAATTTTCTTCCTAGAGGGTATAAAAGTTCCCACTGAATGGAAAATAAAATGTCTGAAAACCATTGGACTATAAGGTTCTTTCATGCAATAACATTCTACTTATTATATGATTAAACGATTTCTTCATAAATCTTATGGCTCTCACTTTCAGTGAGTAAACTTATAATTGCTGTGTGTGTGTTAGTGTGAATCAGTAGTTTTCAGTCTGTGTTCCCTGGAGTTGCCTATGGTTCTTGGGGACTTCTCAGCAGCTATTGATGGACCTGGGAAAGGTCCTTGCCAAGAACTTCAGACTCCAGGCCCCAGACCTCTAGTTGAATATTTTATGTACTGATGATCCATGTAAGCTATTATTTTATTTTTAAAAATAGCTTCCTTCAGTTTAATTCATTCGAGTTTTCTTTCTTTCTTTTTTGTTTGCTTCTTTGTTGCAAATGATTAGCTGACCAGTGTGCCCAGTATCTTAGGGAGAATCTCAGAATTTAACTTCCCAGGCTTTTCCTTAGTAAGGTTCATAGAAATGGAAAACTCAATTCATGGTCATTAATTTGCAACAACGTTTTGCATCAAAACAATGATTGAAATCTCAACTTAAGAGCAATAATTCCTTTATCCAAAAGACCTTTATGTTTAAGTATAAAGGGACTAATCATGAAGTTGGGTAACCTGCCGTATTTGGAGGCATCCAAAACATGCAATTTCCAGATCATTGTATTGCGAGTAAATTTATCCATTGACGTTGAGAATCTTTTTCATTTATCTGACTTGAGAATAATTTGTTGTGAAATAAAGTTTGTGGGAATGGTTGAGGGAAAAATGTTTGGGATAAAGTTTCTCAGTGAACAAGGAATAAATGTTGAGAAACATTTAAAAATATAAATGCTTTGTTTCAAAGTCATATTGTGTTTCAACAAAATATCCCTCTTTATATTATTTACATTCTGTGTTCTGAAGATCTTATGTATTAAATTCTCAAAAGAAAATCCACTCCCAAATCTGATACATGTCCCTTCTGGTCCCTCCAACACACAGAGAAGCTAGATCAGTTTAGGATTTCCAATTTGCTCTGGACAAATCCTTTATCCTATGTTTGGGGGAATAGTGAGTAGAAAGCATTCGGTGATTGCATGTGTGAGGATTGTAAACAAAGTTTGTGTTGGGCCCTAATCTTAGCTGATGTAATTTTGGCTACAGTGTCAGAAGGCCGATCAGCTGAAGTAACCAAAATCTAGCCTGAAAGAAAACAGACTTGCTACAGTTAGCAGCTGAAGTGAAAATCATCAGTGTCTCTGGTACTTTTGTGTTTCAAACTATAGCTTGATCGTGTTTCCTTGTTTGTAATCTAGACCACCAAGCAGAAAACAGCTGGGTTCCTCAGTGATGTTGCTAGGGTGCTTTTCACTGTGTTTAAGGATGTCTTTCTCCCACTGAAGATCTGGGCTCATCCTGGCCCATGAGTTTGTCTATGCCAAACTCGTTGGACCTCACTCATTTTTTTCTGGGCTCCAGCCACCCCTGTCTTTTAGTTGAGAAAAGCATGACCTTAAAATTTGGTCTCAAAAGTTCCTTTGTTGGATTTATCTGTTTCCTGCCTTGGAGGCCTTTGCACACCAGAAATATTAGTTGCCATAGCAAAATCTGTACTTTTGCACTAAGTGATAAGTACGTTCTTAAATGCCTCCAAGTCAGAAAACACAGTAATACAAAGGTTCTTGTGAAGATTTTATACTTCTGTCCATTTCCCTAACATGTTGTTAAGAAGTTCAAAGCAGTAAGGTATAACGGTAAAAAACCTAATTCTCTATTCTTTCCTTTGTTTTGTTTTGTTTTCCCTATGGCAATAATGAGAAAAAAAATAGGAGTCTCCATCTCTGAGTCTTTTAATAAAAAAAATCTCATGTACTGTTTAGAAGGAATCTCTATTCATTGACTATGTGGCGGGCTTCATATTTGTTAGCCATCCAAATAGAAGGATCCTCCAAGGTCAGTTTGAGAGAGACAAATACACATTTGGTAATTCTGTCTCATAACAGTATGTTGTTTTGGATTTCTGTAGCAAAGTGCAGGCCCGAATAGCATTCTCTGCCTATCTCCAGCATGTTCAAATTCGCCTGATGAAAGACAGTGGAGGTCAAACGTTCAGTGCCAGTTGGGCCGCCAAGGAGGATGAACAGATGGTGAGGCTCTTCTTGTTGTAACCTCTTTACTTTCCCTTTCCCTTTCTCTCTTCTTTTCTCCCCCCGCCCCTCACCCCACATGCCTATTAGGCTAAAGAGCAGTACATTCTTATGGTGAAAGTAATTACTGTATAATATAGTTTATAGATTTCTCTTACTTTAATGCCAAGCATTGATGAGGAGCCATATTCATCACACTGTGTAGTGGGGGCATCAGTGATTTTATTCTGAAAATGAAAATTGACTGCTCGTTAGGTATCAGGCCCTGTGCAAACCCTTCAAAAATAATTACAGTTTACAGAGTCTTGTCTTGAACATCCTCATATTTCATTAACTTTTTTGAATGAGGCATTATCATCGCCGTTTTACAGATGAGGATGCAAAGGCTCAGGGAAGAATGGTGACTTGCCTGTTGTTACACAGCTTATATTTGGTGAAACTGGAACTTGAATTTAACCAGTTGTTATGATGGTAAATTACTTGCTTTTCCATTGCCTTCATGTGTCATAAGGCATTTATTTTCAGTTCTGAGAGGTCAAGTTAGTTCCTTGAAAGCCACGCTTTATCATATGCCCTCTCAGAAAGCACTACCCTTAAACTTAACAGTTTTTCTTTACCAGTTGTAACTTCAAATTCTTAATGGAATCGAACTGGTTTATCTTTATTACACTGCTTGAGTAATAATTTTTATTACATAGCACTCACTTGAACATGCCTGGGATTTAATATTCTGGCAAGGTTTTTATTTTTTCAATCAGAATGACAGGGAGCTTCAAACTCTTTGGTAAGGTCACAGCTTGTGGAAGAAGCCACAGCCCTTCCATAGCTTTTTTATCAATAGGATTTTGTCACCAAAAAGAGAGGGACCTTTTAAGTCTGAGAAAGCTGCATCTTTTATACAACTCACTAGTGACCCTACTATAATTTTTTAGTTCCCCACATAGGGAAAGGCTGGTCTTTATGCCAGGCTTATTATTAAAACATGTTGGTCATCCCAAAAAACAACTTGTGAATTTAAAGTAGCCAATGCATCCCACAGATAAAACCTTGTGTATTTGTGAATAATCCTTCAACCATCAGTGGAAAATGTTAGCTCTGCTCTTTCCGAGTGGAAAATTGAAACTGCCTTTTTCAGAGTCAGTTTGTCTGCTTCACTGTGAAAAAATGTTTTAATACAACAGCTTCACTCACCTTATAGCAAAGACAGCAGAGTAGAACAATGAAACCTAATCCTCTGATTGTGAGGCTGTCCTTTATACTCAAGTAAATTGGCACCAAAGGACAATGGACTAAAATCAAATTTAAGAAGAGAAAAATAGCTCAAAAGAGAGTAACTATTACAAATGCCGGTTTGAAATTCCCACAGGTTTTCTCTGGGGCTTTCCACAAGAATATTTAAGATCATCACTGCAAAACTTAATAACAGTTATATGAATTCTATTTTGCAAACATATCCAGAGAACAAACCCTACTCCATTCCCTGATGATCATGTCAGGGTTTTGCTTATGAGGATGATACGTGTAGAACTGTCCCTCCAGTCTTAGTGTTAATTAGTGTTAGAGATTCTTTATCACATAACAAAGACACGTCAATAGAAAGTCCCCAATTCCATCATCCTAAGGCCATTTTATTGTATTACGGGAGAACACCCATCTTTAAGGCTCTTGGCATCACAAAACCTCTCTTTGAAACATTTGTGATGTTATTAATGATCTGATTGGTTTTTGTTCATACTTCAAGATTCTTTGGTTCCTTTTCAAGTGAGATATGTATCCTTTCTGCTGTTTAATGACCATCTACTATGCCTTCTCTGCTAACCTCCCAACTCTTAAAGCTCCCTTCTCCTTGGGGAAGAAGCAAAAAAAAAGAAAAACAAAAATGTTTTCGCCTTTCAAGCTACTATGCCAATTCTTTTTTCCCCTTTATCACTAAGGTTTTCAAATTAGTAGTTTCTATTTGTCATCTACAGTCTTCATTACTCCTACATTTCTTAATCTCTTATTTTTACCTCCTTTATTTTACTGAAAGTGTTCTCTCGAAATTATATCATCATGGCCAGATCCAGAGCCTAGTCTTGGTTGTGGTCCTCTCCACCCCTTGGAAGCATTTGACATGGGAATCCTTTCCTTGGCTTCCAACACACTATTTTCTCCTGTATTTCTTGGTATCTTTCTGATGTTTCTACCCTGTTTCTTTTTAATTCCTCCTTCTTTTACCTACCTTTGAGTATGAATATCTTTTGGATTCTTTCTTTACTTTCTCACCTTTGATGTTTTCATCTGTTCCCTTGGTTTTAGTTTCTCATACCTCTCCTTGAATGCCACATTACCCAATTAAGTTTTTCTGAGTACCAAGAAATTATTGTAGTACTATTTGTATATGTATTATGGTACTTTTACAACTACTATTTTATTACACAGTTATTTGCAAACATTTGATTTTTTGATTGCTAACTTACAATACTTTTTTTTTCTTTTTTTGCATGGGCAGCCACCGGGGAACGAACCCTAATTTAGAATACTTTTGTTTTGTCTTTTTTAATCTTTGTTATACCTCACATGTTTGCTTCTGAGTACTTATTTGTTGAAAATATAATAAACCTCCTCTCGCATCTCTGTTGTATAATCCCTTCATACCTTGTCTTCTCTTGCTTAGCACAAGCCATGTTTTATCCCTTTCCCCATGACTTTTAATTTATAGGAGCTGGTGGTCCGTTTTCTCAAGCGAGCATCAAGCAACCTCCAGCATTCCCTGAGGATGGTGTTACCCAGTCGACGATTGGCACTTCTTGAACGCAGAAGAATCTTGGCCCACCAACTGGGTGACTTTATCATTGTGTACAACAAGGTAAGTGATTTATCTGTTAATCTCGGATTTGGATTAATTGCCACGTAATGTCAGAAACAGGGTAAAAGCTTCTGACCAGCTGGGTAGAGAAGTCCTTCTTATCTCTAGCATCATCATCATCATCTGTGTGTTACTGTTATAGAGAATGGGATGCTACATCTTAATCTAGCTGGGCTGGAAATACTTGTTACTTCTGAACTTCAATGGCTGTAGTTAATTTTTACTAAAAGAAATATTCCTTTTGAGCTCTGTCGCACCCAAGACGAATCCTGGGGTATGTGAATAATTTGCATTGTCGTTAATGTGCTTGTGGACAATGGGAAGTTGACTATTTGAGAGCAAATTTGAACTGTAGCCTTCATATAATGACATATTCTTTCCAGAGAAAGCTACACTTTCTTCTCTGGAACATTTTATACATTGACATCATTTATAACCAAGCCAGGAGAAATATACTGTTTAATTAGAATATTTTGTAAAGCATTTGCTTTAGCTTGCTAAAGCTTCTGGAATGCAATATACCAGAAATGGAATGACTTTTATAAGAGGGATTTATAAAGTTATAGTTGTAAGGCCTTAAAAATGTCCAAACTAAGACATCCAGAGAAAGGTACCCTAAGAAGAAAGGTATCTTTCTCTGAGGAAAGGCCGATGTCTGTCACATGGGAAAGCATGTGGCTGGTTTCTGCTGATCACTGTTCCTGGTTTAGTTATCTTTAGTTTCTGATTCCAGTGGCTTTTTCTTTAGGGCATCTTTGGGTCCTGACTTAGCTGCTCCAGGGCAAAACTCTGAGTTTCATCTCTTAGGTTAGCATTTCATGGAAAGGTGTATGGTGATATCTGCTGGCCTCTGGTTCCTGTCTAGCTTTTGTTGGCTCTCTCAGCTCCTGGTATCTCGTGGGGCTTCTGTGTTTCCAACGTCAATGTCAGCTCTTTTAAGGATGCCAGTAAACTAATCAAGACCTATCTTGAATGGGCACAGTCACATCTCAGTCTAATCAAAAAGTCACACCCACGGTTGGGTATGACACATCTCCATGGAAGTAATCTAATCAAAAGGAACCAGGGTTAAAGGACATAGCTGCCCCTACAAGATTGGATCAGTCTTTAAAAGAACATGGTTTTTCTGGGGTACATAAGAATTTCAAACTAACATAGCATCTTATCAAGGATCTCAGAATGCTTTAGAATACCTTTTTTTGGAGTAAATTTTAAAAGTATAGGCAGTTTGCAGAATAAAAAGCTGAGGCCTAGAAAGTTAAAATGTCTTTTCTAAAGTTTCATGGAGTGATTAGTAGAATATCAATGTACCAAATCCAAATCCATGATTTATTCCAGATCTATTGAGAATATTGTTATATCTTATATAAGTGAACAATCTACTCAATTTGGATGCTAGTATAAGAATATTTTAGAAGATCTGTTTCCAGTCCCTTATTTGCAATGAAATAGAGTGTTGTTATACTTAAAGCTGTCAATATGATCACAGACATTACTAGGCTACTGTAAAAAGCTCTCTTCACGATTGGCTAGGTGAGTAGAAAGTAAAAACATGATAAAAATTGTACATTTATTCTTCAACTTTCACTAGGGAATCACCAAATATTATATGGAATAATGACAAAAATAATTTTTAAAATTTATATATAACAATAGTCCATGGAAGAATTAACTGTCTTTAAGTATAAATTAACCCAAGGGTAATGAAACCAGGTGATGATATATATATTTCTCAGGAATTGATTTTATCTCATTGTTCTGTGGGGTTTGGGAATGGGTAGGAAACAGAACAAATGGCTGAAAAGAAATCAAAGAAGAAACTTGAGGAAGAAGAGGAAGATGGAGTGAATACAGAAAACTTTCAGGAGTTTATCAGACAAGCAAGGTAAAAGACTTTCTTGAGTGATATAAACCATCTTATTTCATCTTCCATACTGCCCATTGAATTCTCAGTGCTCCCTTATTTCTGATACATGGCTATGAGTGAAATCATTCTCAGAAGGAGAAAAAGGGTTCCGTAGGTTTAGGCCTCTCCGAATCTCAGACAATTATGTTGGTTTTATCATGGCTTCAGTTATCAGAACACTTCTGTTGGGTGTCTAGGCTGTATTTCTCAAAGTAGATACTGCTCAAAATGCTGGGAGAGTCCTTTGGAAAGTTGAGGTCAGAGGTTTCTGATATTCACGGGGTCTGAGTATCCCTGACCTACTGAAGAAGTGGTGATAACCAGTTTTTGTCTACTTTGAGTGGGTTGAGAACTTGGCAATTTCTCAGCAGTATGGGGCTTTGACTAATTTATCTAAAGTAGAACGAGTCTCTCATGTTTAGGATTAGCTTTTAGGGATTGAAAATCTCAGCATTCAGCTCTCTACCTTGGTACAAATCAGCCAGGCCATTTCATAATTAAGAAATTTAAATGTCGAATTTTTATAAGACTCACACTCTAAGGCCTTTTTCTGAAACAGAGAACTTGCAAAACCACTACAATGAAGGATGAAACATCTATATGTTAAGCTTCAACCATCAAAGACACAGCAGGGAGCAAAGCATGGAAAATCAACTCTATTGATTTGTAAAATTAAATCACATGGTGATTTAGCAATCCCTATTGTAGTATGATCTTTAGTTAAAACCTTGTTTGGAGCTAATTATACCCTAAGTATTATATGCTTAGCAGGCTGCAAACAAGCACATTGTTTTGTAGGAGTCCACAATTATGTAATGTATTTTGTTGACATTCTTGGGTCTTGAGTAATTTGATTGATGAAGCAGGTATAGAACCAAACAAGAAATAGTTTTCCCCATGAACATTATAAGTATATGAAACTCTTCCAAAGTTGCACTAATGGGTCTCTTTATTTTTGACCTAGATAATTAAAATGAAAAGTGACTCCTTCAGTGAATGTACTTCAATTGTCTAGAACCAGGGTGGGCAAACTGTAAAGGGCAAGATAACAAATATTTCAGACTTTATAGGCCATATTGTATTTTCTTCTTTAAAAGTATAAAAAGCATTCTTAGCTTGGGACCATACAAAGCTGTGGTTAGGTTTGACCTGTAAGCTATAGTTTGCTTGCCCCTTATCTACAACATGCTGTCCAATAGATTTTTCTGTGGTGTGGCTACTGAACACTTGAAATGTGGCTAATGTAACTGAGGAAGAGTATCTTTAGTTGTATTTAATATAACACATGACTAGTGGCTATAATATTGGACATTTCAGATGTAGAAAATTGACTATGAAATGAATAAAATTTCATCATGCTTTAATCTTTATAATTTCTTTCATTTATGTTCTATCTATTAACCATCTATTAATAGGGAGTTTTCTGTTCATTCTTTTCATTCCCCTTCCTCTCCATCTTACTCTGTTTCCATAGTAAAATCTTCATGAAAAGATAAGTTTTCCAGAACAGCTTCCGGTTTTTGTTTTTTTTTTTTAACATGGGCAGGCACCGGGAATTGAACCCGGGTCCTCTGGCATGGCAGGCAAGCATTCTTACCTGCTGAGCCACTGTGGCCCGCCCCAGCTTCCGGTTTTGACCATACTTTTTCTTCTCATTTTAGTGAGGCTGAACTAGAGGAGGTGTTGACATTTTATACTCAAAAAAACAAGTCTGCAAGTGTCTTCCTGGGAACTCATTCCAAAAGTTCTAAGAACAGCAACAGTTATTCTGATAGTGGGGCAAAAGGTGGTAAGTGTGTTGTTTAATTAATGAAAAATAAAAACAAATGAAATTTGCACAGGGGAGCTAAGAATAATGTGCTGCCAATACTCTAAGGTAGTGAGACTTTGCAGCACTTGGTGGGAGTGGACGTTATATTTTTGTCCTTAAAAGCAGAAAAGGCATTGCCTGATTTTTTTTTTTCATGATAATTAACAACAGAGAGCTGTTTGAATAAAAGGTAATCATGATAGCTGACATTTAGTAAGCACTTGTCTTATGGTCTGCTGGAAATGATCTTATTTTTCTTCCAAAAAACCATGTAGAGTAGACACTATGTAAAATTTGTTTTACAGACAAGAAAACAAGCTGAGAGAGACTGAGTAACTTGCTCAGGATTCCCCTTTACCATACAGTGGGACAGGAATTTGAACCCAAGTTAGCCTGATTCAAAGCCCATGCTCTTCATCCCTTCTCTTCTACCTCTTGTAATGATTATTTTCCACCCTTGTCAAGTTTGTCACTTTCTCTAGCTCAGCACCATTGGCATTTTGGGTAGGATGATCCTTTGTTATGTGATGTGTTTCCATGCCTTTAGAATATCTGATATCATTGGTCCCGTGTCCTAAATGCCACTAGCTTTCTTCAATCATTGTGATAAATCAGAATGCTCCTACGCTTTTCCAAGTTCTAACTGCTGGGAATCTCCTTGACAGGGGAGTTTAGAATTGAATATGGATTTTAGAATTGAATATCTTGCTAACACCATCATAATCAAAAAGTAGCAGTGACATTCTGTTTTAAACAAAGCTCTGTACTCTGCAAGATTCATTTAAAACCTAGATGGAAACAGAAGACATATGTTGTCAACATGCTAATTTTGTCAGTATGCTGAGCACTTGATTCACAGACAGAGACTTCTTCCTTGCCCTTAAGGCTGTCGTAGTCTAATGTGGAAGTAGCTGGGGAAATTGGGCATTTAAAATTTGGAGTGACTTTTCTCAAAGGTACAAAGTTGATGTTTTAAAAACTGATTAAGTTCATAGGCAAATCCACAAAAGCCTATTTAACTCACTGTAAATTGAGTTATTATATTACTAGAAATCCTTCTGAGTCCATCCCTTTCTTTGAGCTTTCCTAACTAGTTCTGAACCTAGTTCATTCATCTGTTCATTCACCCCACTTTTATTGGGCATCTGTTATGTGTGACAGGCATTGTGAGAGTTGCTAGTGACACAGTAACCAGAACTGCCAAAGTCCCTGCCTTCATAGTTTGTCTGGTAGATGAAGTTGGGTAAGTGAATATGGAAAGGTTGGTGGAAGCTCTGAAAAGTTCCTAGAACAGTGTTGGGGAAGGCAGGTTGAGGAATTCTTCTAATGAGGTTAGAGAAGAGAAAAGGGCTCTAACCTGGGAAAGATGGTGCCTTAGATAGACATTCAGATAGCAGCTTCTCCCCTGGTAGTTATGAGGAAGCTCTAATGGCATGGAGTGGCAGCATCTATTTGTATATATAGCTCATTTGAAATTTGAGGGTTCATGAATTAAGGACTGTTTTTACATGAGAATATACCTATCTGTGCCTATCAAGAATACCTAGAGGGGTAGTAGGAAAACTTCAATCAAGGAAGCAACATCATGGCATTTGATGGTGCCTGGACTCATTTCAAACATGAGTAAACGAGTAAGTAGTAGTGTTAGTCCTGCTGATGGGAGTGGAGAAAATAGAATTCCTATGTCTTTCTTCTTTCACCTGACCACTGCGAATGGCTTTTCTCAAGTTTTTTTATGACCCTAGCCCTGGAGAGAGATTTTTAAATATTTCCTAAAGTATATATGATTAGCTTTGGCAGTTCTGTCTCAACATACTGTAGTAGAGAAAAACTGTAATTTGCCAGAGAGAATACAGTAGGAACTCTGCTTGTGCTTTTATTATTGACTATGCTGAACAGCCTATCTCAGGTAAAACCAAGAAATCTGCTGTAAAGATAGAAAACAGTTATAGCATCCAGGTATTGTGCCAACAAAAATTGGGGCTGTTCTTTCTGTCTCTTGGGAGCTGCCCCACTCCTTACATACAATTTTTTAGTTTCAGTGCATATCACTAACAGCTCGGTCTCTTAGTTCCGCTAGTCTGAATTCCTGGCAGAGACATCTGACTGCCCTGTCTTATTTTCTCTTCCAGGCATGTCCTAGCTTGTTGGCAGTATGTGGACGGCTGCCAGGATTTAGGTACCTTTCCCTGGTTTAGTTAGTGGTACCTGCAGTTGTGAATAGTTGAGAAGCTTTTGATTGGCTGCTGATGGATCAGGTTGCGGGTGTGGCCATTCTCAGAAAAGTTTGGTGGGATGTGGAATAGTTCCCAGCATTGATTACTGGTTGCGTTATATTTTGGAAATATAATTGTGTATAGGGTGATGCCCTTGCCATTGCTTGTAGAAGAGCCTCAGCTCAGTATTTCTTATTTCAGATCACCCTGAGACAATGGAGGAAGTGAAAATAAAACAGCCCAAACAGCAACAGGCAACAGAAATTCACTCTGATAAATTATCTCGTGAGTGATTTCAAACCTACATAAATTTGCTGCTCTCTGATAAAAAAAATTCCCTAAAAGTAAATAAATAAATGCAAGTTATGAGATGTTATATGATTCCAAAACATAGACCATTATCCCAAAGAAGTTCTTTTTCTGTTTTTCTTTTTTTCTTAGAATTTCCTCTAATCTGTTGATAACCTAATTCCTATTTTCCTTCCAAAGAAGTTTTCGTTTTCTTAATTTTTAGAAATTCTAAGTACTTTTTTTTCCTAGAAGGGTGAAAACAAAAATATAGAACAGTAAACTATTAATGGCAGAAACTTTGTCCTAATGTCCTAATTTTGTAAAACCATGTGCTCTGTCTTGTGGAGGTAGCCCCAACTCCAGCTTTTAGAAAGGTCTAAAAATAAACTCCCATTTCGGTTGTTAGGTCATCTCTGGCAGGCAAAATTCATTAAGTTCATGATGGATACTGATTAAATCTGTACTCTTCATGATTTCTGTCTCATGCTAAGGTTATTTTGATGTTTGCAAAATATCTGCTTCATGTTTTATAGAGATTGTATATCACATTTTCCTAAAATTATCTTTTTTTTTTGTTTTGTTTTTGTTTTAATAGGATATACCACTTCAGCAGAAAAAGAGGCTAAATTAATCTATACAAATTCTTCCTCTACTTCTTTCTCTGGTCCTGCTGCTCCTCTTCTGCAGAAAATTCCCAACGCCCATTTGTCATCTATTATGACAACCTCTGACCTCCCACAAGGGCCGGGCCACCATTCTTCTTTATCTCAAATTCCTCCAGCTATTCCCAGCATGCCTCACCAGCAAACAATTTTACTGAACACAGTCCCTGATAATGCTTCTCCCTCTATACATCCTGTGACTCAGAATGTACCAAGCTCTGCTGGCCTACCACGCTGTCGATCAGGCAGTTATACCATTGGCCCCTTTTCCTCTTTCCAAAGTGCTGCACACATCTATAGCCAGAAACTATCTCGTCCCTCTTCAGCAAAGGCAGGTGAGTGAGAAAATTAAAAGGCAACTGAAATGTCAGCTCCTCCCCCATCCAAATGAAAATGAATGTCATCTTGTTCCTTTTCCTTTCCTTTTAAAAGGTAAAGGGATACATGCTGCTTTGTTGTGATGTGACTAAGGAAGAGTTTTGCATTTGGTCCAGTAGCACCCATTCATTGAAACGAAATGGAATAGGACTTCTTTTGGGTGCTTGGAATAAAAAATGAATAGGACAAGGCTTCTGTCCACTTGGAGCTTACAGTCTAGTCAGGAGATTGCTCATGAGAGATAATCATAGATCTCTGAGTGTACTATGTGCATTCTTTCTGATTCAAACACTTATTCCTGGCATCAGAACAATTATATTTTTAATTTTTCAATGAATTCAAAGTCAGGAATGACCTGAATAAATAACCAAATAATTCCAAAATATGATACCTTATTTTAAATGAAATAGACCCATATTATCTGTCAAATTTCTCCTTTTTTATAACAGCTTTATTGAGATATAATTTCCATACCATAGAACTCACTCTTTTAAAAGGTACACTTTGGTGATTTTTAGAATATTTGCAGAGTTGTGCAACCAACGTCTGATTTTAGAACATTTTCATCATCTTCAAAAGAAACCCCATACATATTAGCAGCCACTTTCCATTTCCTCCTCCCACCAGCCCCTGACAACCACTACTCTACTTTCCAAGTATCTCTATGGATTTGCCTATTCTGGATATTTCATATAAGTGGAATCAGAATAGGTGATCTTTTATGAATGGCTTCTTTCACTTAGCTTAATGTTTTCAAGGGCCATCTACGTTGTTGTATATATGAGTATTTCATTCCTTTTTATTGCTGAGTAATATTCCTTTGTATGAACATATCACATTTCGTTTATTATCAGCTGGTGGACATTTGGTTTGTTTCTACTTTTAGGCTATTATGAATAATGTCACTATGAACATTTGGGTACAAGTGTTTTTTTTTTAACTTTTTTTTATTGTATAACATATATACAAAGCAAAGAAATAAAAAAGCAATCGTTTTCAAAGCACTCTTCAACAAGTGGTTACAACACAGATCCCAGAGTTTGTCACTGGCTACCATACTGTGTACAGGTTTTTGTGGTGACGTATGTTTTCTTTTCTCTTGGGTATCTATCTAGAACTGGGAATTACTGAGTCATATGGTAACTTTATGAAAAACAATCTGAACTGTTTTTCAAAGTGGCTATACCATTTCACTTTCCCACCAGCAATGTACAAGGGTTTCTATTTCTCTGAATCCTTATTAGCACTTGTTACTGTCCATCTTTTTGATTTTAGCTTCCTAGTGGACATGAAGTAGCGGTATCTCATTGTGGTTTTAATTTGCATTTCCTTAATGACTTAATGATATTAAGCTCCTTTCCATGTGCTTATTGGCTATTTGTATACCTTATTTTGAAAAATGTTTATTCAAATCCTGTTTACAGTTTTTAATTGGGTTATTTGTCTTTTTGTTGAAATGTAAGCATTCTATACATATTCCAGATACAAGTCATTTATCAGATACATGATGTTCAAATATTTTCTCTCATTCTTTTAGATGCCTTTTCACTTTCCTGAAGCACAAAAGTTTAATTTTGATGAAATTCAGTCTTTTTTTTTTTTAAGTTACTTGTGCTTTTGATATTATATCTAATTATCTTAGAAACCGTTGCCTTAACCCAAGGCCACAGAAATTTACTTTTATCTTTTCTTCTAAAAGTTTTATACTTTAGCCCCCTATATTTAGAACTTTTACCCATTGTGAGTTAATTTTTGTGTATGGTGTGAGGTAGGGGTCCACCTTCACACATTTGCATATAAATAGCCAGTTGTCCCAGCACCATTTGTTGAAAAGACTATTTTTTCCCCATTGACTTGTCTTAGCATTCTTGTCAAAAATCAGTTGATCACAAATGCAAGGATTTATTTCAGAGGACCCAGTTCTGTTCCACTGATCTATATATTTGTCTTTATTCCATTACAACATTATCTTGATTACTATCACATTGTAGTAAGTATTGAAATCAGCAAGTGTGATTCTTTCAACTTTTTTCTTCTTTTTCAAGATTGTTTAGGCTATTCTGGATCCTTTGCATTTTCATATTGTTAAGATCAGCTTTTCCAATTTCTTCAAAAAAGGCAGCTAGGATTTTCATAGGAATTGCACTGAATCTATAGATCAATTTGGGAATCTAGTAATATCTGTTAAGTTTAAACACTTTAGGAACATTCATGTTACGGTGAGTGACAGCTAACCTATGCTTTGAAAATAGCCAGTCCATATTTGTTGGTCAGTACCTGATTTCAAATGAAATAGATACTGTAATATGCAGCTTGAATCAGATATGTTAAAGTGTGTTGAGTCATAAAGATATGTTGTCATATCTGTGTGTGTTAATTCTGAGTAATCATTATTCTTGTGATTTGATTTTCCAAAATCAATAATAGTACTGAATAGTACTCTTATTTGAACTTTTCCCCCATATGAAAAAATCATTGAGATCAGTGTCTTCAGTACCCTGTTATAATCAAAACCTTTTTTTTTAAGCCTTCCTTTTTCATACTTTTTACAGAGAAGGATAGGTAAGGGAAGAAACTAGTCAGTTCAGAAATAATTATTAATTTCTGTTGTAATTCTTTAACTTGTGGCTTGTTTAGAAGTATATTGTTTACTTCCAGATAGCTGGTGATTTCCTACTTTTTGTAATTAGCTTCTAGCTTATTTTCTCTGTAGTTAGAGAACGTATTCTGAATGACTTAAATCTTTTGAAATTTTTCAAGGCTTCTTTATTTTCTACAAGAATGGAACCATATAATAAACATATAAGTGATAGAAGTTAAATTTCCTATCATGATTAAAGAATTTGGGAAAGGGATTAAGTTATCACTTAACTTCAGTCTTTTTGAAGTTAAATATATGATATCAGTTTCAAAGGTCATCACTAAAAGATTAGAAATTTATGTATTCCAAACCTATGAGGCAAAGAAAAATGGAACAAAGAAGAAAAACCAACAACAAACACAGAAGCATAGAAGCAGAAGACATTGAAAAGAGCTAGAAAAGGAGAAATTTAAATATGATAAATTCAAATCCCAGTATATTAAGAATCAAATATAAATGGTTGAGCTTGCTTGTTAAAAGATTGTCAGATTGAATTTTTTAAAATCCAACTCGAGGCACACTTAAAGATAGGGATACAGATGGTTAAAAGTAAAAGAATGAAGAAAGAAATACCAGGTGAATACCAACCAGCAGAAAGCTGGTGTAGCTGCATTAATATTTGCTAAAATTACTTTAACATAAAAAAATTTCCTATGAATACAGAGAGTAATGACAAAAGGTTCAGTTCAGCAGAAAGATAAAACAGTTCTAAGTATGTGCACCTAGTAGAATAACCTTGAAATATATAAAGCAAAAATTTAAACAACAAAATGTAGGATCTACAAATCTGCTGTCTTGATGAATCCATACACATCTATTAACTAACTATTCATAGACTAAGAGGATTTTTAAAAATCAGTAAAGATAAAGATGATTTGAACAAGATGATAAGCTTTATCCATTGATTATATGTAGGTCTATGTACCCAACAATTAGAGAAAACATCTACTTACATTATAAGCACATGTGATACATTTATAAAAATCAGTCATGTCCTACAGCAAGAAGCAAAACAACTTAATTTCAACGACTTGGTGTCACAGAAGACACGTTCTCTGTTCACACTGCAGTTAAGTTGAAAGTCAGTAACAAAAAGTTACATAAAAAATCCTCATGTGTTTAGAAATTGAAAAGAATCAAAGAAGAAATCATAATGGAAATAGGAATATTTTAGAATTATATGATAATGGATAAAGGTCTTTTCCAAATTTGTGGAGAGCAATGAAAGACACAGTATTTGGAAGGAAATTTACTGTCTTACTTATATTTGAAAAGAAGAAAGGCTGACAGTGTGCTAAATGTCTGACTTCAGAAGTTATAAAAATAACAATATTAAAAATCCGAATAAAGGAGAAAATAAGAAATGGTAAAGATAAGAGCAGAAATCAGAGAATAAAAATAAGATAAAGTAGAAAATATCAAAGCCAAAAGTTGATTCTTTAAAAAGCCTAATAATATGGGCAAGCCTCTAGTGAGACCCTCAAGAAAACAGAGAAGGCATGAATAAATAGTATAAGTAATGGAAAAATAGACATAGCTAAACATAAATACAGCATAGATGACAAAAAATTAAATCTTAATAATTCTTTTCCAATAAAATTGAAAGCTTATGTAAAAAGGACAAACTATTACAAGAAGATAACTTAAGTAACGTTGATTCGAGAAGATGTACAAAACCTGAATAGTCCTGTAGCTATTCAAATAATTGATATGGTAGTTAAAAATCTTCTCGTAAAGAAAATTGAGGCCCAGATAGTTTTATAAAGCAAGTTCTAACAATCTTTAAAGGAGCTGATAATTCTAATAGTAAATAAACTCGCCTAGAAAATGGAAAAGATGAGAATACTTCTCAGCTTTTTCTGTGTGACTAGTTTAATCTTCCTAACAAACCAGTTAAGAGCAGTACTTAAGAGCAGAAAATTACAGACCAAGTTCATTTATAAATGCAAATGCAAAAATTCTAATATAAATATAAGGCAGCCACACCTAGCAACATGTGAAAGAGATAGTGCACTTTGAGCAAGTATGCAAGAAGGTTTTAACATTAGAAAACTTATAAATGTCATTTGTCATATTAACAGATTAATGGAAGAAAACCAAATGATCATCCTTAGTAGATAGAGAAAAAGAATTTGATAAAATTTAATATCCATTCATGATTATTATGCTTAGCAAACTAGGAAGAGAAGGATACTCTCTTAACATGATACAGGATATCTACCAAAAGCCTATAAGAGGTTTCAGTCTAAATGGGGAAATTTTGAAAGCATTCCCTTTAAAGTGAAGAACAAGACAAGAATGCCTACTAACATTCCTTTTATTCAGTCTTTTACTGTAGGTCAGAGTCAACTTATAATACAAGAAAATAAATGAAAAGCATAAGAGTTAAAGAAGAATAAAAATGTGCTTATTTGCAGATAGTAAGTTGTCTACATAGAAAACTCAAAATGATCCATAGATATACTTTAGAAATAGTTTATCATATAGATGGTTCTAAGATCAAATTAAAGCGTCGATAGCTTTTCTTATATACTAGAAACAGTGTTAGAAACAATGTTTTAAAAAACATCATTTACAATAGCCCAAAAAATAAAAACTATAAATTTATATTTCTACCTAGGGATAAACTTAGAAAAGAGTTTTATAATGAAATTTTATAAGGTTGTCTTAGAGAAAATTTAAATAAGTGGATAAATAAGCCATGTGCATGTGTAAAGACTCAATATCATAAATGTTTCAGATCTCATTAGATGGATTTCAGTGCAATTCCAACCGAAATCCCAACAGGTTTGTTGTTGAACTTGACAAGCTGATTCTAAAATGATTTAATGGAAAGGACAAAAGGTCAAGAATGGTGAGAACCTCAAAAAGAAAAAGAAGAAGAACAAGGTGGAGGGCTACCTATAGACTTAATATAAAGTTATGTGGTAATAGCAAAAGGACAGACATATTGACCGATGGAACAGAATAGAAAGGCCAGAAAGAATCACACAGATAGATGGAACTTTGACATTCGACAGAGATGACACTGGAGGAATACGCTGATAAATGGCTCTTGGACAAATGGTTAACCATAGAGGAAAAAAGCGAAATTAGATCCCTGCCTTGCACCATGTATAAAATCAATTGCAGATGTAAAACTAAAATCTTTTTAAATAAGATACAGGAGACCATCTTTAAGATTTAGTGATGGGAACAAAAGTGAAAACAAAAGCAAAGTGCCTATAAATTGATAAGTAAAAGATAACCCGATAGAAAAATGGTAAAAGACATGAACAAGCATATCAGCAAAGAGAGAACATATGCTCAGCGTCATTATTATTCAGGTAGATGTAAATGAAGACCGCAATGAGATTTTACACCCTCTTAGAGAAGGAAAATTAAGATAATTGATAATGGTAAGTGCTGGAGAGAATGTGAATCAATGGGAACTCTTATAAATTGCTATAACCACTCTAATATTTTCACATAAATTTGAAAATTCACTTACTCTATGACCCAGCAATCCCACTCTTATACAAGAAAAGCTCTTGTATGTATAGTACACCAAGAGATATATGAAAGAGTATTTAGGGATCCACTTTTTATAATAGCAAAAAGCTTGAAAGAACCAAAATATCCATTACAGATAGAATAGACGTATAACTTGTGGTATATTCACAATGTGGTATATCAGCAGATAAAATGAATGAATTCTCTCTTAAGAACAAGATAAAACTGGAAAGTATGGTATTGAGTAACAGAAGCAAGTTTCAGAAAACTACTTCAATAGGATATCATTTTTATAGAGCCCAAAAAGAAGGAAAACCAGCTGGTATTTTGTTTAGATATGCATATACATACACTCGAACACACACCTAGATACATATGATAAAACTGTTTAAAAAGAAAGAAGAGAATGATGAGGGGAAATAAAGTATGAGAAGGAGCATGTGGGTTGATGCACGTTATTTGATAAAGTTCTCGTTGGGTTGGGTAATATAAGTTCACAGGTGTTCATTATAATATGCATTATGACTTACACATCTGCTACAGGTAATATTTTGTGTATGTCAAATAATTTATTAAACATGAAAATGCTGAAGATGTTTTTCAAGGAGTGTCAGCAAATTGTGTATACAGAATGATCATGGCTATTTGAGTATTTATAAAAAGATAGAAAGGGAACACCACCTAACCGTTAATAATGATGGACTTTGAGTGGTGTATTATAGATGATTTTTCTCCCTTTTTACTTTTCTCTGTTAGATTTTTTTTCAATGAGATGTTTGACTTTCATATTCAGGAGGAATGTGAACCTTAATTTTATGTTAGATGATTTCTTGCCAGAAGTTCTGTGCTTAGAAATAATAGAACACCCTGATAGCATAGTTGAAAACAGAAAATTTCGATCTGAGAGAATATAATTACTATTTTTCTAAGTACAGTCAATTTACCAATATCCTTTTTTCTCTTTTGAGTTTTGTAAAGAAGTATTATGGATGATTTGACAGTTGTTGCCACAGATTACTGATAAATACAGTAACATAACAAGAAAAACAAACAAAAATTATAATGCATTTCAGCAATTCATTTTTTCTTCATTAAGAATCCTAAATTCCAATATTGGTTATTCCCCATTTTATGATGAAAATTACTTGTGAAGTCTTCCATAATAAGCAAAAACACCTTATTAAATGCGTGTAACAACTGGGTGGTAAGAAGCATTTCTAGGCTATGATAGGATTTATTTTTATTTTTTTGAGCATTCAGTAAAGTATTTGTTAGCCTGAGGTTTCTTTGTCATCACTCTAATTTTTTTCAGGGCTTTTTTCTTAAGTGGGTGAAAACTTTTTCTCTTTTTTAGCAGGTTCATACCATGCAAACAAGCAGCATTCAGGATTAGCAAAAACACAAAAGGAGGGAGAGGATGGTTCTTCATATAGCAGACGGTACAGCCAAAGTATGGTTACAGCTGAACTCCAGCGGCTAGCTGAGAAGCAAGCAGCAAGGCAGTATTCTCCATCCAGCCATATCACTCTTCTCACCCAGCAGGTATGGACAGTTTGGGATGCTGAACAGCTCTTTGGACCCAAGAATAGGATTAATGACAGGGTATTCTGTCAGTAATCCTATTCCCATTACTGATGCTTCTTGAATGAGTATTAGTTGGTTTTGAACTAAACATACAAAGTGTTCCTTTTTCAACTTGAAAGATGACTTTGTTACAGGTAGTGCAAAGTTTAGTCTGCAACTGGCTATGATGTGTCTGTTCCATGGGTAAGCCAACTTTAATGTTTACCTGTAAAATATACTTAAAAAAAAATCTTTATTGATAAATCTTAACATACAAACATTCCATACATAGTGTACAATCAGTGGCTCACAGTATCATCACATAGTTGTATATTCATCACCATGATAATTTTTTAGAACGTTTGCATCACTCCAGAAAAAGAAATAAAAAGAAAAAAGGAAAAACTCATGCATGCTATACCCTTTACCCCTCCCTCTCATTGAACACTAGTATCTCCATCTACCCAATTTAATTTAACCTATGTCCCCTCTATTATTTATTTTTTATCCATATTTTTTACTCATCTGCCCATACCCTGGATAAAAAGAGCATCAAGACACAAGGTTTTCACAGTCGCACAGTCACATTGTAAAAGCTATATATTTATTCAATCATCTTCAAGAATCAAGGCTACTGGAACACAGCTCAACAGTTTCAGGTACTTCCCTCTAGCCACTCCAATACACCATAAACTAAAAAGGGATATCCTATAATGCATAAGAATAACCTCCAGGATAACCTCTCAGCACTGTGTGGTATCTCTTAACCGCTGAAAAATTTTATTTTGTCTCATATCTCTCTTCCCTTTTTTGGTCAATAAGTCTTTCTCAATCCCTTGATGCTGGGTCCTGGTTTATCCCGAGGTTTCTGTCTCACATTACCATGGAGATTTATACTCCTGGGAGTCATGTCCCACACAGTGGGAGGGCAGTGAGTTCACTTGCCACATTGGCTTAGAGAGAGAAGCCCCATCTGAGCAACAAAAGAGGTTCTCTGGAGGCAACTTTTAAGCATAATTTTTTTTTTTATTAATTAAAAAAAATTAACAAAAAAACATTAAGAGGGCGGGCCACAGTGGCTCAGCAGGTAAGAATGCTTGCCTGCCATGCCCGAGGACCCGGGTTCGATTCCCGGTGCCTGCCCATGTTAAAAAAAAAAAAAAAGATATCATTCCTTTCTACATATACAATCAGTAATTCTTAATATTATCACATAGTTGCATATTCATCATTTCTTAGAACATTTGCGTCGATTTAGAAAAAGAAAAAGACATCAGAAAAAGAAATAAAATGATAATAGAGAAAAAAAGATAATACATGCCATACCCCTTACCCCTCACTTTCATTTACCACTAGCATTTCAAGCTGAATTTATTTTAACATTTGTTCCCCCTATTATTTATTTTTATTCCATATGTTCTACTCTTCTGTTGATATAGTAGCTAAAAGGAGCATCAGACACAAGGTTTTCACATTCACAGAGTCTCATTGTGAAAGCTATATCATTGTTCAATCATCA